>JARDVH010000084.1:91706000-91717379 GCA_030324005.1 Negaprion brevirostris | reverse complement strand
GTGACGAATGGCATGTCTCAGGGATCAGTGTTGGGACTGCAATTGCTTACGATTTACATGGATGATTTGGAGTTGGGGACTAAGGTTAGTCTGTCAAAGTTCGCAGATGATCCCAAGATGAGTGGCAGAGCAAAGTGTGCACAGGATGCTGAAAGTGCAGAAAAGGATATAGACAGTCCAAATGAGTGGGCAAGGGTCTGGCAGAAGGAGTACAATGTCAGTGAATTAGACGTCATCCATTTGGGAAGGAATAACAGCAAAATGGACTATTATTTAAATAGTGAAAAGTTGCAGCATGCTGCTGTGCAGAGGAACCTGGGTGTGTTGTGCAAGAATCACAAGGAGTTGGTTTGCAGCTGCAGCAGGTAGCTAAGAAAGTAGACGGAATATTGTTCTTCATTTCAAGAGGGATGTAATTTTAAAACTGCGAGGTTTTGTTGCAGCTGTATAAGGAGCTAGTGAGACCAAACCTGGAGCACTATATATAGGTTTGGTCTCCTTACTTGAGGAAGATATACAGGCTCTGGAGAGGGTGCAGAGGAGATTCACAATGCTGATTCTGGAGTTGCCAGGGTTGGTTTATGAGGAGAGACTAAATAGGCTGAGACTATACTCATTGGAATTCAGAAGAACGAGGGAAGGTCTTATAGAAACATACACGGCTATGAAGGGGATAGATAAGATAGAAGCAGGAAATTAGATTCCACTGGCAGGTCAAACTAGAACTCGGGGGCATGACCTTACAATAAACGGAAGCAGATTTCGGAATGAGTTGAGGAGGAACTTCTTCACACAAAGGGTAGTAATTCTGTCGAATTCCCTGCCCAGTGAAGAATTTGAGGTTACCTCATTGAACGTTGTTAAGGCAAGGATAGATAAATAGATAAAATTTTGAACAGTAAAAGAATTGTGGGTTATGATGAGCAGGCGGGTAATTGGGGCTGAGTCCATGATCTTATTGAATGGCAAAGCAGGATCGAGGGGCCGGATGGCCTACTCCTGCCTTTGTTCTCATGTTCTTACGTTCCTATTTACATGATAGAATTTCACGGTCAGTCTGAGGGTAAAAGCTGAGCAGTTAGCTTAATTAAAGATCATGACAACGTCATCAACACAGGCTTGCTAAAGGGCAATGGAAAATAACTTGAACGCTAAGACATAAATATACAGGCGCATGTGGTGAAAGTAATACGTAATTATTTTCAAAGAAATTCATTTTCCACTGAGTAAGAAACGCTATAGGAAGGGCTGGCAATCGATTGAAAGCTAAGGTATATAAGCATGATGTCAAAATGAAGACAAAGTGCACAACATTGCAAAGAACAGTCGTACCTCAGTATACTGGGAAATTTATAGCCACCAACGCATTATAAAAACATACTAAGGAATGAGGATGGATTAGCAATTGAGATTTGCCAAAGGGAAAAGAAAACTGACATTAGGGTCTTTATTGGAATATAAAACGCAAATCTTTGTTTAAAGAGAAAGCTAGCCCCTTAAACGCTGAGACTAGAAACTATGAATAGAAACACAGAAAAGTATAAAGGTTTAGAAAACAGTATTTTGTTTCCACCTTCTTAGTAGGGAACAGAGAAAGTATTCATAATCGGTAGCTAAGAAAGATAAATAAGGAAGGAAAGGGAAAAAATTATGAACACTAGAGAACAGTTTAAAATCGGACAAATCCCTGAACCTGCTAACTTGCGTTTGTGCACCATAAAAGAGGTGGCTTCAAAAACGGAGAATGCATTTGATGCAAAATTCCACGTTTCTAAGGAACTAACATCACTGCAAATGGATTACAAAATAAAAAGTTTATTGTTCCTGTTAAATCAATAAGGGAGACAAAAAGCAGAAATCTGCAGCCAAGTAAACATAACATCATTCATTTAGAAAATTCAATAATCTCTGATTCTGTCGGTAATAGTAATAAATAGAAAAAAATCAAATTGGAACGGCGCAGTATCAAGTGAGTTTTGAGCTGCAAATTTGCTTCTCTGAAGAAGTAAAGAGCGGGTGGATAAAAGGGAACTAACAGATAAAGACGACACAACTTCCAAAAAAAAAGTCTTAAGATATCAGTTAAAAGGTTATTGCACAATGCATGTTGCCAGGGGCCATATATTGGTAAGGATAAAACATTGACTGAGTAGCTATTAGCAGAGAGTCAAGGTAGTCATGCAATATGCTGATTGGTTTCTCTTTTCACCATAAGCTTGTGTTGTTCTATGGTCCTTCATGGTCATGCTGTGACAATGTTTGATAAATGAGTGCCTGTATAGAAAACATAATACTTTCTAATTATATTATTTTATTTTATTAAGAATGTAAAGTAATTTTGCGAAGAACAAGTAAGCTGCACAGCAGTGTGTGAAAATTTTTACTTCTATGCATTTTATTTCATGAATTTTGGAACACTAATAGAAATCACAGCAAACTTCTGACCTGTAAAATATTTCAGCCGAATTATTTGATCTTCATTCGGAAGAAGCTGTTAACTTCACCGTGTGAATTAGAGTCCTCAGATAGTTCGATACTTCGGATAGCAGCATGAGTGTATTATGTTTGTGATTTAAGTTTAATCTTACAAACGCTTTACACGTGGCACAGCAATCCACTCAGCATTCCAAGACAAGACTATGTCTGTGCCGGTCCCATGATATCAAAAAAAAATTGTTAAACACACTCAGATTTTAAACAAACAGCCGTTTCATTTTTTGATAGTTTGACCTGTGGTTATGAACAGGTGTTTGACAGGTGTTAAGCAAACTAATTTGCAGGTGTCGTTAATGCATTGCCGCTTTTTCTTTTCTCTAGTTCTTCATGTCACATTAATGTAACTCCAACTTTCGAGGAGTTTTGTTTTATATCAGCAGATTGCTTCTGTTGAAAAGTGTAACAATGGTGTTTGTTTTCCCAATATCTTTCATTCAGGAATAATTAATCTCTGTACGACGCTATATGCAAAATAGATTACAAAATAGGAAGAATGTTGAATTGAAGGACTGAGTGTAATTGAGAAGACAAAAAGTGACCTTGAAAAGCAAATGCTTCAAATATAATACGAGACAGAAATTATTAGTGATACAGTAGAAGGTTGTCCGGAAAAAAATAAGACAGTGAGACTATGAGACACAGCACACAGCAGCGGAGTAGACAATTCGGCCTATTGAATTTGCATCACCATTCAATGAGTCCACATCAGATCAGAAGAAACTTCACTTTCACTATTTATCCCCATAAGAATTCATTGTCTTACTGATTAAATTTGGTCACTCTCAACACCGAACACACAAAACGAGCCGAAGTTTCCAATGATCTGCTGTAAAGTATTCCAAAAATGATTACACGCTGAAAGAAGATCTCTGTTTAATGGGCGACTCACTTACACTCAGATTATAACATCTGGTCCTAGATTCCACCCACAAGTGGAAACAATCTCTGAACATTTATCCTGAAAAACATCCTGAGAATCTCGTGTGCCTCAAAATGTTTACCTCTCATGTTTTTGGACAATCTAATGAGTACACGCCCAAATTACTCATCCTCTGCCAATAGGATAAATACTCCGTAGCAGGGTGTAACTTAATGAACCTTCGCTGGATTGCCTCCAGTGTCATTATATATTTCCTTAGATAGTTGGCCAAAGCTGTTCAAAGAATTCTAGGCGTGGACTATCTAATGCCTTGTATAATTTTAGCAATACTTCCTTATGTTGGCTCATCCTTTCTCCTTGAAACGGAGGTAAACAGTCATTTGCTAAAATTAAAGGCATGCCTTTTCACTGATTTATGTGCAAGGGCACCAAAATCTTTCTATACTACAGCTTTTTGCAGCCTTTCTCGTTTAAATTATATTCATCTTCTATAGTCTTCCTACCAACCTGCATTACTTTACAATTTCCTTCGTTATGCTCCATCTGTCAAACGTTTGTCCACCAGCATGAAATATTTGTGACACTTTGAACCGGGATGTTTCAGCCTCGCTCAAGCAGAACAGAAATCTCCACACGTGGTCAATGGACATTTTCAAAGTCCGCCTCTCACCTACTCCGATTCCGTGGCGGATGGAGCGGTAGAATTCCAGTGAAACATTTGTCATTCACACCACTTGCTACCTAACGTAACTTGTGACATCAGCAACTTCGTCAACAGTAAGTTCACTTCATCCACCATGTCATTGATAAATATTGTAAGTAATTCTGTTCCCAGCACAGATCCATGTGATCTGTAACACTAGATTCCCATCCTGAATATTCTCCGCTCTTCCCAAAGTCCTGCCTTTCATTAGTTAGCCAATCCTCCATGCATGCTGATACGTTACTGTCAAAATCAACGGCTGTTACCTTATTAAGTAATCTTTCGTGTGGTAGCTTATGAAATACTTATTGAAAATTCACCTATTGGTTCCATTTTATCAGTATTGCTCTTTACATCCTCAAACAATTCTACAAACTTGACAGGCATGATTTCACCTTCGGGAAGACATGTTGATTCTGTTTTATTATATTGTGTATTTTTAATTATCTATTATTGCCTTAATAGTGGGTTATAACATTTTCCAATGAAAGATGTTCTGCTAGGTAATCTAACGCTAGCCATTTCTATCACCCTCCCCTTTTTAGTAAAGATTTTTCACTGGCAGTTTTCGAATCTTCTGCGGATTTCCCAGAGTTTAAGAATTCCTGGAAGGTTACTATCAGTGAATCCCCATCTCCTTACCTATTTCCTTTATTATCGTAATGTGCAAACCCTCACTTCAATAGGACCAATCAATCTTGAGCCCAAGTAATTTGCTTAGTATGTATACTGATAATTCTTCTATTTAATGCAACTCCCATCTGCTTTGTCCCTAGATCATTAGTACTTTTGGATCGTTTTTAGTATCTTCTATCCTGATGATTTATCTTGATTAAAACTGTCTCGTTGCACATTACAAGGTCCTAAGCAGCCTAATTTCTGGCTGATTCACAATATGTTGTTCTACAAAACTGTGCCAATGCATTCCAAGAATGTTATTCATGGCTACTACTGCGAATTCGATTTTGCAAATCGACGTGAAGGGTGAAGATAGACATGATAAATGCTCTGAAATTTTACGTGCCCCCAATAACTCCTGACTTATTCCCTTCCCAGTATAGCTAATGCTAGAGGCTAATAGGTTGTTCTTCCCATTGTTGTTTCTTACCTGCACTCGTATGGATTTTTCTGCTCCATGACCAGTTGTTGCTATCATGCTTATTCCATCCTGCACCTACAAAGCTACCCAACAACCCTTCACTTGCTGTCTGAACTGACGAAGATTCACATACCCCTGAATATGTGATTCCTTGCTTTGTTCATCTTGTGATCACATCATAAACATTTATAAATATTAACCTCAATATATGTCGTTAATTCATTTATGCTGTGCTTCTTTCTCCGTTCATTTAAGTATTAAGGCATAACTATTCTCTTTATTGTCATCGTTTACACCTTGTTTCAATTTACTCTCATGTTTTAACATTTATACACGCTGTAACTTCCTGTTACCCTCAGGGTGTAATAGCATATATAGCTGCCTTGAAATGCTACCATGTCCTTTCAATTTGTAAAGATGCATGTTCCCTGTCCAATGGCACAACTCTCCTATTACTTTGAAGCCCGTTCTGCTTTCTTAGTTCTGTAGTTTGCAAGAACACTTGCTCCAACAGGTGGTAATATAGTCAATCCGAACGAAACGTCCCCCCCCACCTCGCCTTTCCCCAGTAGTGGTGGCATTACCCCACAAACCAAAACCCACTTCTTCCTCAGCAGTCATTGAGCCAAGTATTGAAATGCATAACTATTTTACCTTATGCCAACATACTTGATGCTCATATAATAACCAGGACGTTGTAAAGTTGGATGTTTATTTTGGTGCCTCCCTCAGCAAACTTCCTATTTAGAAAATGTTCCCTGCTTCTTAGTAAAGAATATTATCATTACCCCCGAAATACGCTATTCCTTACTACGACTCTCTCCTCCCACCCCCACCCCACCCCACCCCCAATGAATGAATCCTGTTCCACTGTGATATAAAATTAAACACTGCAGATGTTTAAATCTGAAACAAAAACGTAACTGTTGGAATATCTCAGCAGTTCTGACTGCAAATATGGAGAGAAAATAAAGTCAAAGTCTCAAGTTTGGATGACCCATCGTCAGGGTGCCTGAGCACTGACGAAGAGTCTCCAGAAGTGAAATAATGACCTCCTTCTCTCTCCACAGCGGAAGTCAAACCTACTAAGATTTTCCAGCATTTTTTATTTTTGTCCCTGTGCTGTGGTAAGTCAACTCACGCACTCTGCAGGGTGCACTCTCAATCCAATAAGCTGAGAGAACATCAAAGCAATAAGGTACTCCTGCATAAACGTAAACTACTGCGGATGCTGGAATCTGAAGCAAACAGAGGAAATGCTGAAAAAAGTATCAGCAGGATTAACAGCATCTGTGGAGAGGAAATGAAGTAAATATTTGGAGACCGGATGATCCTTCATCAGAGCTAAGTGCAAGAAAATGAGAAAAAAAAATGAAGGTGGGGCTGCAGTAATAGGGAAATTGAATGTAAATGAGGATACAGCTGGTGGAAAGAATTGTTCCGGTATTCATGTTCTCTCAGTCAATTTATATATCTCAGCTTCATTCACACTCCATATCCATATACACATTCCAATCCAGAAAATTACCTGCTAAGACGGGCAATCGACACTTGAATAGAATGCCTGTCTAACGCTATCCTCCTTCCCCAATGTGTTACAATGCCCGCAACTCGACCTTCTTTTTAATGAATCAGAATCGCGGCATTACCAATCATTTGCTGCAGGAGTGCTTGCTCTGGACCACAATGTGATTCAGGAACTGACTGGGACAGAAATATGGAACATCACTGGACTTACCAAGTGAACATCTATTTAACTAAAATTAGAAGCTAATGAAAATGATGCAATGGTATGACGTTCTAAGTAGAGCTCAGCTCAAGCTGTTCCCGCATAACGAACGCACATGAAAACAGCAGGAGAGGAGGTTGAAACGGTTTCCTTTGGCGTCAATTTCCTATGTAATAACGAGGAAGATATTAAAGAGGGAATAACCTCGGAGGAAGGATGTAACTAACCAGGGCAGAGTTTGGAGCAATATCTCATCTCAGAGAAGAGTGAACTCTATCATAGTGAGTCGTCAAGGCTGGATCGTTAAATATGTTCAAGGCTGAGATAGGCTGGTCGTTTCCTAAAAATGGAGTCAAGAGCTAAGGGGATTATAGAGGGAAATTTGAGTTGAGGGCTATGACATCGATCGGTCTGACCTCGTTGTACCGTGCAGGAGACTCGACGGGTAAATAGCCGACTTATTCCAATGTTCTGAGAGCTGTGGTTTTAAATTGGATCAGGTATAGGAATTTCATGTAACTTCCCGCTGGACTCTCGCTGATTGCTGTGATTGTCTGCCTTGTAATTAAATAACGTCAATCCTTCCATCATTTTGTCAGTGTTAGACAAAAGATTGAATTCCACCCAGGCAACTAAATTATGAATAGTGTTCAAATCCGTGATTGATATGGTGGCGTGTAAGGACACATAGTTCATCAATCCGTTTTATTAATGTTGTAAGTATGGATCAATATTAGTAAATAATATTGTTTAAATCATAAAATATAATTCTATAATAAACAGAAATATTAATCGTTCCAATGCCACTTGCCTTACAGTGAAACAGCTTTTGCAAAAAACCGCAGGTAAATGATCTTGTCAACGGATCACATTAAATGGGAATCTGACGTGGTCTTGTTGGAAAATATTGAATTCTGGTAATTCTTCCTCACTCACAAAATGAGAAACGTGTTTGTGTTTTGTAATCTGCTGTAAGTGTCCAATGTACTCTGTGCTCACCTGAAATCTAAGAATTTGTGTGACTCTTCCTCGAATACCTGTCTAAGTATCCAACACATTAAGTAAAATAAAATTACCTGTTGCATGTCCATTTTGAAGACAAAATATTGCATGTCTATTTTGAAGACAAAATATTGCATGTCTATTTTGAAGACAAAATAGGCATGCAATCTCCCTAGTCTACCCTAATAAATTTCCCATCAACGTTGTTACAATACGCAAGTTTTTCCTTATCTCATCGATCCCTTACATAGGTTTGGTGCAGCCATTTTTTCCTTTTATTCAGACTTAGGTTGTGACCACCTCTCAGAGCTGGCTATTTACTTTCCATGCGTCCTTGCTGTTAAGAAGGCGACAGTGGGGACCGATTTCATGAAACGCTCCAGTCCATGTAGTTTTGGTAATCACTCAGTGCAGCAAGAAAATAATTCCACCACTGACAAGCACAATTCAGGGAAGGCGGTATATTGTCTCATTTGGGTTAGAACAGGTTGTGTTTCTATCTGTTCCGTGCCCAAGTTGGTAGGCACTGAATGTTTGGAAGGTCCTGCCTTGGGAACGCTGAGACAGCGCGTCTGACGCGTTGTGCAAAGTGCTACCGCAATGCTCCGGTGGTAAAATGAATTAGTAATAAAGGAAGTAAATACATCAAAGTGAGGATACGAAAAGAAAGAACTATTTGGAAAAAAAGATTCAGGAAAACTCAAAGCACATAAAAGCTTTTGGCAAGATCCCACATGGCAGTCTCGTCAAATATTTAAGGTCAGAAGTGATATAGAGTGAAGTAGTGGATTCGTTCCAAAGTTCATTGAGTAACAGGATAAGAAGGGGTAATGATCGTGGTTGCCCTTGCAAATGAAAAACTACCTCAAGTGGTGTTCCACGGCGCTCACTGTTCGGAACCCTATTGTTTGTTTTGCAGACAACACAAACATTGGCTATGTATTGGGCAGTGTAAACTAAAGATGAATACTCTAAAATTATATGTTGGTGGTTAAGTGGCGAGGAATGTGACAGATGGAGGTAAACTCTGAAAAGTGTGGGGTAATTTACTGATAGGGCTAGATTAAGTGAGAGATATTGGCATACAACATCATGATTGATAGAGAAGGTAAAGTAGGTAAATAAAACATGTGGTGTGGTATTCTTCATTGTCAGAGGTTTGAATGCGGAAGTATGGATAAAATCCTTAAATTATATGAGACACAGCTGAGGCCACGAATGGAGCATTGCATGCAGTTATGGTGGTCACATTGCAGGAAGGATGTAATTGTTCTGGAAAGATTGAATTTTCAGAACGTTACAGGGCTGAAGAATTGCAGCTACAAGTAGAGATTAGAAAGATTGTTTTTTCTTGGAACAGAGACAGCTGAGCAAGCACATGTCTGAGGTATACAAAGTTTTGAGGAGTAGGGAGGAGTCGGGAAGAGGCTATCATTGACCTTGGCAGGGAGTGCAAAAATCCAGGTTCATAGATTAAGCGTGGTGTTATTGCAGTTAAAAAAGGCATTGACATGGTCTTTTTAAGAGATTTTGCATGATACTGCCTATTTGGAGATAAAGTCGTCAATTGTCTTGGCGTATGTGTTACTCGCCGTATGTTTGTCCAATTTTGAACACTACCCATTTCTTGCCCATGTGGGCACCAGCGTTTCAATACTGGAGGAGTTGGGATTATGCATCAGACTATGCATTCATCAGTGTCATCTGGCATTATTTTGGGGAAAATAGAGTGTCATAATTATGTAGAATTAAAATACTAGTATGCTTCCAATGAGAAATTACCTTTATGTAGTGTTTTTTTTCTACATTTCATGGTCTTGTTAACGGCCACCCATCTGAAAATCCTGCGCTGCAATTTCAGTTCACTGATTCTGCTTGGCTTTGTACCTTCAGCAGGTTGATACATTCATTCTTGTTTCTTTTGCAAATGACTAAGTTAGAAATCAGGTGTGGGGATGTGGTAGGGTTGATGAATGGAATACAGGAGGGTGAAATTGAACGTTGGTAGGCAACGCAGTTACCATGACATTGCGCAACTCTTCTAAGATTTATACCATATTAATGTATATTTTATTCCATTTGTATTTCCTTGCATCTCAATATATTGAACTGGATCTCAACACGAATTGATCGAGCTGCTTGTATTTCCCTGTCTTGCAGAGGTTGCTATTTATTAAAATAGGCTTTAGAAAGACAATCTGGTTGCCAACTGTGCAAATTACACATTAGCAATCACAACTCACGAGCACTGATTCTGAGGCAGGCAAAACACAAAAGCAAGTTTTATCATCCTTAGAATGGCATTATTGTTTTCTCTTTTGCAGAAGTACATTTGTTACAAGGAGGAGACGCCGCCGCAAGTACAGAACAATATTCTGTTTTTGACTTTCTTTCCAAAATATGTCTTGCCTGCATTGACCGTTTATTTGCCCGCATTTCTTCACATTTTAGCTCATGTGTCATGTTTGTCCTTTTCCTTATTTTGTATTGTGTTGCTGAAATAGTATGCTTTACTGCAATATTTCCCGAATCCATTTCCATTTGGCAACATTGTCTCGTGTTGTTGTCATCTTGAATAAGAAATGTATTGTGTAAGCTTTGTGCTAAACACCCATGTCCAACATGTTTGCCGAGTATATCAGCTCATTATTTCACATCCTGCCAGATCTATACATCTTTCCTCATTGCATGGCAATCCCCCTTTGTGCCCATTGGCATCTATAGTTACCAAAACTATGAACTACATGTCAGCATGGCACTAGCGAGCGGCGGATCAGTACGCCATCAATGGCAGATTAATTAATAATATGTAGAAAGCAAATATAAATAAATTGATATTTATTTTCTGACGTCCTTCTTTCGTTTTTCTCGTATATTTTCCGTCTTGCATTCAAGCAATTTAGAAATAATGCATGCCTGGTTCCCTCACTTCCCAACATGAAGGACTGCTTTTTTTTGTTATTCTACATTCCAGAACCAGGAGGGAAATTCGGAGGTAAACTACATATTGCATTATTCTATAGTTAACTGGAAAACCAACTAAGTGTCTAAATTTTATTAGTTTGACAGTTCTCATCTATCAGGGGCCAGTGTATAGGTTACAATGACTGTCTTAATTTACACAATGTAGTAGGGTGGACGAAAGTGTAACACTGGTTCTACTATTATGGACGAGATTTTCTTTTTCTGCCGACATTCAGAGGGGCTGCAAGGCAATGGGGGCTAAAACCATACAAACTTCATGCTCTTTTCCTTACCGCAGTTGGGATTATATCGTTTAGATTCTGCAGTCTCGTGTTTGTTCCGTCGTGCTGCTTCCAATAATGATTGTCACATAGACCAACTGTTTAAATGTGACAGAAAACCTCCAAGAACACTTTGATCCCGATTTATTTTCAAGAAATCTATTCCTGTAGGAGGCCGAAGCGCTTGTGATCGCTATTTTTTTTAGAGTTCATAAATAAGTTTTG
>JARDVH010000084.1:91692510-91704938 GCA_030324005.1 Negaprion brevirostris | reverse complement strand
CACCCCCCGCCCCGGTTCCCATCCCGGTGAGCCCGTCTCGGGGTCAGACCTCCCGAAGGCAACTCCACGCCAGTCTAACCCCCCACCCCAGGCCGCCCCAATCGTTGCCGTCCCTCCATCTCAGACCGATCCCAATGCAGAGTGGCAGCAGGAACCCCCCACCCTCACCAATCGCACCTTGGTTCTGCCCACAATATGTCCTGCCCCCTTGGCACTGCCCGATGCCCGATGGGCAGTGCCAAGGTGCCACCTGGGCATGGGCACTTTGCCCCTTGAGCAGTGCCAGTGGCACAGGCTGGAACTGCCAAGATGTCCATGCACTACACTCCCTGCCATCCGACCTGCTCGTGGCCCCGAATGCATACACCTCCCTTCATTCCGTCGGATCTCCCACTAGATCCCCGAAGGTGGGGGCTAGTCTGAACTCCGCCTGAATGCCGTAGTCCTGGCGGGGTGAGAGATTTCATTAGCAAATCTACACATTTAAAATAGATGAAAAAAAAACTAAATTAGCAAGCCATGTTTAAATTGGGAAGTCATGTTGCAGTTTTATAGAACCTTAGTTAGACTGCGCATGGAATATTGCATTCAATTCTGGTCGCTACACTACCAGAAGGATATGGAGGCTTTGGAGAGGGTACAGAAAAGATTTACCAGGATGTTGCCTGGTATGGAGACCATTAGCTGTGACGAGAGGTTGAAGCAACTTGGTTTGCTCTCAATGGAACGACCGAGGCTGAGGGGCGACCTGATAGAAGTGTACAAGATTATGTGAGGCATGGACAGAGTGGATAGTCAGAAGCTTTTTCCCACGATGGAAGGTCAATTACTAGAGGACACAGGTTCAAGGTGCGAGAGGTAAAGTTTAAAAGAGATGTAGGAGGCAGATTTTCTACACAGAGAGTAGAGGGTGCCTGGAACTCGTTGCTGGGGCAAGTGGTGGAAGTGGATACGAAAGTGAGTTCTAAGTGGCCTCTTGACAAATCCATTAATAGGATGGGAATAGAGGGTAGAGGGTTTTGGTTAAGTTGGGCAGCACGGTTGGTGCAGGCTTGGAGGGCCGCAGGATCTGTTCTTGTGCTGTAATTTTCTTTGTTCTTTGTACTTACCTGCCTTCCCGCCGGTTTCCAGCGTAGTCTGGCCGGCGACTCTCGCCGGCTATGGGAGATGTGCATGCGTTCTCCGCAAATGTGTAATTTCCAATTCAAGGTCGCAGACGCGCGTCTCCTTGACGGACCCGACAGACAAGTGGCGGGCGCCAAAGGGAGAAGAGCAGCCCATGTTTCTAACCTTTCAACTCAAGCTTCCATAGTTTTCCGTGGCCACTTCATCTTGTAGTTAATCCTGAGAATTTTGTATTTGTTAGATTCGTTTTGCTCTTAGACAGATTATTGTTCGAACTTAAAACAGGGGCATGCATCTTGAGCAGTTTTTTTCGACTGTCCTGGCCATATTGTGCACTGCGATGATTACCTTTTTATTTGCAACATGGACGGTGTTGCACCTTAACGTTTTCAGAATCCATATCCAATTTTCAGGTTTTGTTATTGTCAGACAATTTAACGTTACAAACATATTCAATTTGATCCTGCACTGACTTGGCTCTACAGTCTCTATGTATTTCGCGTAAGGGGACCTTAAATCTGTTGATAAGCTTTTCACAGAGATATTTGTTCCTTCATAGTGAAACTATCCCACACCTATTTTTCCATCGTTCTCACGTTAATATTAACCTTCATCTCGTGTTAACTATCTTTTCGCAGTTTCCATATTGGAATTATACTCAGGTAAAAAAAAATTAACGTACCCTAATGGCTATGCGCGCACATATTGTGAAGCACGTTGGCACTAAGTAATGGAGAAAACCAATAGACACGTGTGATTATGAAAAAACGTGGTGCTGGGGAAAATGGCTTCAGTGTACTTTTGACAGATGGCCCAGTGGCCATCTTTCACTGAATCCATCGTATAAAGGGGTTGAAGTTAAAGATCAGTAATTTGAAGTTTGACATTTAAATTCATATATTAGAAGTGGGAGCATGAGTTGAAAATTCAGCCAGTGAGCCTCCTGGACTTGTATGTGGGTGGTATTGAAATTGTGTGTATAGTATTGTTAATGAGGAGAGAACATGGTCAGAGGTGGGATGGCAGATTGCCAGAGATTCGTGTAGCGGCGTCGAATATGAAAGCTAATAACAAATCTACTAACGACTCAACGAATAAGATTGTCATGGGGAATAAATACTAATAGTATATAGTGAATAAACATGAAATACTATTACCATTCATTCTGCTGGATTTTTTTCCGTAAATTTCACCACATTTTGAAAACCGAAACATTCATTCTCTGTGATGAGGAGAAAAGTACTTCCTTACCAGCGAACGGCCAATGCAATATCCATTGCTGCAATATGCATCCGAAGGCATGTCTCCAAAAGTTCAACAGCCAGTTTGCTGCTTTGTTTCCGCTTGTCAGTTAAACACTAAGCCGTTGAGGGAATTTATTTTACCAATAAATCCACAACAATAATTTCTCTTTTTTTTCCTGAAATTTTCAGAAATGTATTCTCAGTAAAACAACGTACTTGATCTTCATGTTCCCTCCTATACAATTTAATGCAAGCTGATTTTTGCTGAAAGGAGGTATGTGCTGCCAAATCTTTGCATTAATTGTGAAAATAAAACAGCACTGTCAAATTTCAAACGAACACCAAAAGGTTTCCAGTAAAGAGAAATGTGCTGAATGGTTGTCAATGAGACTGAATTAAGCTGAAATAAAACCAAATAGTGCCAAAAAAAAACAGATCAAGTCTTGAATCAGCTGTGGAGAAAGAAAGACAGTTCCATGGAATTGTGCTTGCAAACATCCAATTTAACGGACAATAATTCATCTAATTAAACGACGTGATCCCTTCTGATATCCATACCTTTAGAGGTTTTGCTCACATTCAGATTGAGGCATTATTTTTCATGATCCTCTGGTACATGGACTTAAAGACCACGGAACAGGTTATGCAATGGCACTAACACAACGTGTTTTATGTCGCCTATGTCTTTCGAAATTTCAAGCTGAACTTACGTTATGGCACTACAGGTTCTATGCGACTGTTCTTCCGTCAATTTTGTCCTGAAAAAAAAACTTAGAAAGGTAAAGTATAGGTGACGATAGATTTCTTTGTCATTTAATGAAGAGAGCAGACAGTTGACGATTTACCCTGTGGAACGTGAAGTCGCAGCCTAAGGTCAAGATTCAGATGGCAGGACTTCATGCACCTTAACTGGTGCGGGTGGATTTATTGCACAAAGAATTAACATGTTTTGCTGGGGTCAATTTTATTCATAACAGAAACGGGATTAGGGGTGGGGAGGGAGGGGGCTAGGAACTTGATGAGCCCCAGCTTTCTCTGCGAACGACGTCAAACTCGGATTTCTGTCAACATCAGCATAAACATTTCTACCAAAGCCACTGCACACATTATAGTTAGATTTAATGAACCTTAATTTCCTTCGTACAAGCAGATAAGTAATGTGATGGAATATCACAAAACTAAGAAACAATGCGAAACAAACATGATAAACTGGTGGGAAAAACATAATCGTAAATGGAACTTAATTTTGAAAACTGAGAAAACGCATTTTGGGAGAAGTAACAGTGCAAGGGGATACAGAATTACTCGTCGGAGGCTAGGAAGTATAAAGGACCAAATGTCCAAATGTTCCCGAAGTCAGCATGACATGTGGATCCGCAAGTTCGGAAAGAATATTGGTTAAGTGCATTTATTAGCGGCGACACAGAAGATTATAGCAGGGAGGTTAGGATGGAGCTGTATAAAACATTCGTTAGGCAACAGCTCGATGACTGTGTGAAGTTTTGGTCATCTCAATAGAAGAAAAATACAATTGCACGAAAAAAGGTACAAATCAGATTGACGTGGAAATCGTCTCTGCTGGACCGCTCTTTTTAGGAGGAGACGAGAGGTCAGATGAAACCAGCTTCTGGTCAAGCAGATTGATTTGAAATCACAAGCTTTCGGACAGCTTATCCTTCGTCAGGTTTACCACACAAAGCGTGGTTGGAGTATAGTTCCCATAGCCTGAAAGAATCGAAGAGGAGGGAATCCTCACGACAGTTAAAAAAACGGTTAGCATTTGAAACTATAATACGCAAAATGTTATCGAACAAATGTTGAAATGGGATGAGAAGAGAGGTGCTTGGAAACAAGCGTCATCCAGACGGCAGAAACACCTCTTTTTGATCTACGATTCTAATTTAATGGTCAAGGTAAAGAGTCCACAGAAGTGCTCCACTTTTCCAGCTATCACCCTAAATACGTTAAAGAAGCCATCCCCTATGGACCAGCCCTCCGTATACACAGCATCTGCTCAGATGAGGACGATCACAGCAGGCGCCTCCAGACGCTGAAATAAGCCCTTATAAGAACAGGAAAAGACACTCGGCTCATCGATCGACAGTTCCGAAGTGCCACAACGAAAAACTGTACCGACCTCCACAGAAGACAAAAACGGGACACGATGTATAGAGTACCGTTCGTCGTCCAATACTTCCCAGCAGTGGAGGAGCTACGACATCTTCTCCAGAGACTTCAACATGTCGTTGATGAAGACGAACATCTCGCTAAGGCCATCCCCACACCCCCAAGTCTTGCCTTCAAACAACCACACAACCTCAAACAGACCATTGTCCACAGCAAACTACCCAGCCTTCAAGAGAACAGTGACCACAGCACCACACAGCCCTGCCACGGCAACCTCTGCAAGACGTGCCCAATCATGGACACGGATGGCATCATCTCACGTGAGAACTACATCCACCAGGTATATGGTACATACTCTTGCAACTCGGCCAACTTTGTTTACCCAGTACGCTGCAGGAGACGACGCAAACGCTACGACAACGGATGAATGAACACCGCTCGACAATCACCAGGCCGGAGTGTTCTCTTCCTGTTGGAGAACACTTCAGCAGTCACGGGCATTCGGCCTCTGATCTTCCGGTAAGCGTCCCCCAAGGCGGCCTTCACGACACACGACAGCGCAGAATCGCTGAGCAGAAACGGATAGCCATGTTCCACACACATGAGGATAGCCTCAACACCGACCTTGGGTTCATGCCACACTATCTATAACTCCCATAACGGCTTGCCTGGACTTGCAAAATGTCACTAACTGTCCTGTCTGGAGGCAATACACATCTCTTTAGCCTATGTTTTACTCTCTCTCTGCTCACATTGTCTGTACCTTTAAGACTTGATTACCTGTAAAGACTCGGATTCTAATCATTATTTTGTAAATTGAGTGTGTGTCTTTATATGTCCTGTTTGTGAATAGAACTCCCACTCACCTGACGAAGGGGCAGCACTCCAAAAGCTAATAGATTTTGCAACCAAATAAACCTGTTGGACTTTAACATGGTATTGCGAGGCTTCCTGCTGTGTTTTACCCCAGCCCAACACCGGCATCTCCACATCATGTCTACCATCGACACTGCAAACTGCAGGCTCCAAGTGGAGTGAGTCTTCAAGAAGACCGCACATATTGACACAAACATCAAGTTTCTACAAAGATGCAAGAAAACAGGTAAGATACGGAAAGGATTACAGATCACGAACCCACGTGTGTGAAGCTATAACATAGACTACGCTGAGAGACGTTGCCGTCGCACCTCTCTCTCTCTCACTCCTCAATCACCACATATACCAGCTCTACAGCAAACGCCGCATCCTGGAAACTAAAATAGAGCCCATATTCTCAACTTGCGCTCAGGACGCAGACGATCTGCCAAACTCTGCTAAGCAGACGAGATAATGGAACTACACCATCTACATGCACACCAAGAACAGGAATCTTGAGAAACACGGCACCACCGTTAGCAGCAACCAAGCCTCACGAGTACCACAGTGGAAAATATGCAGGGAAGCCCATTGTCAACTTTTTGGACTACGCATTTCTACCAGATGAAATCGACGTTTATCAGCCGAGGGCTCAACTTCTGCCCCACGACCGACATAGACCTCATTAGTCTCGCAGCAGACCCAGAGCAATTCATCAGGCGAATGAGGCTGCGGGAGTTTCTCCACAAAAACCAAGAGGCCAACAGTGAACACTGTAAGAGAGCCTATGAACTGGAACAGCCAACAGAGAAATCTGCAGTGAAGCAACCGAAGAGAAAAAAATAAGTCGAATTGGACTCCTCCGGAAGGTCGCTGCCCTCGACGTGACATATGTGCCCAAACCGTCAGGGGGCACGTCAACACCAGATTCATCAGCCGCACTCACAAGACAGCCCCAAACATCACCCAAGCAAAGTACAACGCCATCCAGGCTCTCAAGACGAACCTCAACATTGTCATCAAACCAGTCGACAATAGAGGGGCCATCGTCATATGAACAGAACGGATTACTGCAAAGAAATGTACCGGCAACTGAACAACGGGTAACACTACAGACAGTTACCCGCAGATCCGCCCAAAGAACATCTTCTATCGATTTTTTTTTAGTTAAAGTAGCGCCCCTCGTCTACCTTGACCACTTACTCTAAAATTTTACTAAAATCAGCTCTCCCCCAATCAATTTTGTTTTTTTTGCATCTTGTTTATTTTCTTCTCCAAAAAGAACATTAAATTGTACCATGTTTTGCAACAACCAGAAGGAAAGTTCCATCGAATCGTTCTTAAAATGTGGAGGGCAGTGGATTTTCAGGGATTCCGTTTTTGCCACCAGTTGTCCATTTGTCTGATGTTACGGGCCTTAGAAGGAAAAAGGTAAGCCAACCATGTTTTCCCAAAAACAAAGTGTTCATTTCGCACTCTTCCCAGATTGAATGGAGCCTACCCTCTTCCAGTTGATTAACAGTGATAGCTGGAAGGTAATACTCGAGTGACCAATTAAGGACTTGCATTCACACCCTGGCAAAAATAAAGTTCCCTCATCTTTCTGTAATAAATTCATTGGTGGGAATCGGAACATCGACGGTGTACCAACTGTACAATTTCCCGAATAGAAAGCCACACCAAATCGTTCTTCCCTTCCAAAGTGTATTTCAAAGTACACGCAAATTTTCATGTCAGGCATTTGCAACTGAAACGTTAACTCTACTTTTATTCCTCTACAAATACTCTCTGATCAGCTGAGAAATTCCAGCGCTACTTGTCTTATTTTATCTTTTTTAGATGTGTCAAGGAACCTCGTCAGATACGAATGCTCTACACTTTGCCTTCTCGCATGCTTCATACACTATCATTTAAGAGCATATTTTTAAATACTGTGTATTTCTTTTATTAATTTCCAGAATGCAAGAAACTTCTTCAAGCGAGCAGTATGTATTGGCAGTAGTTTCAGAGTATACTACAGATCTGCAACATGCGCCTCTGTAGTTGGATGGGATAGGTGGGAAGTGAAACACTCCTGTCAGAGAGAAAATTATGCAGTGACAAGGAAGATTGATCGACCTCTCACAGAGTAATTGTGTAAATGTCCTCGTTGACTGAGGAGTAGCAGACTTAAACGGCTATTTACTTTCAAAAAATTGGAGTGCTGAGCTGAATAGCCAGGAGCACGAGTCTGGTATGCCTGAAGTTACGAAAGGCCATTCAGTGTGACTGGAGGCACACCGAGGATGCAGAACCTGAGAGATGAAATTCCACAGATTTGGAGATACGAATAGTTGACTCGTTCACTGACGGACTGCTCTACAAGGGTCAACATTGTGTCATTGTATTTGCAAGGTTTTTAGTTATTTACAGTTGTTTTTCCGCTGATCTTCAGGTGCAGGCATATGGATTTCGATCGATCTGATCGTTTCGTTTCTGTATCCACGAATCGATTTGAGATAACGTACAAGCAGCAGAATTATCACATCGTACAATTCAGACCAGAAATAGAGCGGCAAGTTAATTATCCCTGCAAGGAAAATAATTCCGAAATGATATCGGACACTGTGTTACATTCGCATATTGCTTGGGAATTACTTTACTCCCCTCTTTAAAATTAAGGGGCGTAGCATTCTGAAAATTCTCGCCCTCCATGTGTTATCATAGCTTCTGCAAACATTCTCGCCCCATATCCCCAGGAAACCAACCCCCTGCCCATTACCTGCATGTGCTGCATAAGATCACTGAAGACCTAAACATGTGCCGTGAGATTGTCAGCGGTTACAAGTTGATTTATAATGAACTGCCTTGGTGATAATCTGGTAAGTTGTCCTTATTAATCTCGTGGCCTCAGTTTAATTTTAAATTATATTTGAAACTGCATGCTGCGAATGAATGATTCCATGTGTTTTTAATTGTAATTGTGAAATGAGTGTAAATTTACAGCCTTGCCTTACGTTCGATCAGTTTTCTGTCGTATATTATTATTTTGAAGAATTCTAACATTGATTTGATGACTCATTACAGTGCGACAACTGCTTTTGAAAGATACCGGTAATTGTCAAAGAATGCATTATCTTATGGTCTATTATATTTTGTATCTTCTTTTCCTTTGAACTTATTGGTATGACAGTAGACCGGTTCTCTAAATAATGCTTCGAAAGTGGCAATTTATTCTGTGAATGGCATGAACAATTGGAGTGCTGCTAACTAAACTTGACAAGCATTATAATAACTCGCTTTGCATCAACGTCACTTGAAAGTGGGTTATGCAATTATACCATGCAGGTTGTAATACGTATATACAAACACCTAAAGACTCATTGTATAACCAGTATGAACATCATAACAAATCTGTTAATTTCAAACCTAATTGTAAATATGTAATACTCAAGGAATCCAGGTTGCTCCTATTTTATCCACGTTTTCTATTAAATCATCTGATATTTTAATTCGCTACTAAAGATGTGTGCAACTCATTCTTTGATTTTTTTTGGTTCAGGGGTATTTTATAGAAACATTGCCTTCAGTACTGAATAGGCCAGATTACTGCATTAGCATTGAACAACCAGAGCAGGTCATTCAGTAGGCAAGCGCTCTCCCAAGGATAAAACCATTACATTTGCACTAGAACTTGCTGTGAACAGGCAACTATTCAAATCAGCGCCACCTGGGTTCACCGATGATGGCAACAATGTTCAGCACCATTCTTCAGATACTGATTCTCTTCTGGTTCAAATGTAAAGAGTTCTGAACATATCCAAGCTTCCGTTGACAAATAGCAAGTAAGATTCATGCCAAACAAATGTCAGGCAATGACCATCACCAATCAGAGACACCCTAACTACCGCCCCTTTACTTTCAATTGTGTTTCCATCACTCAATCCCACACTGTTAAAAGCCTTAAGGCTACCATTGACCAGAAGCGCAACTGGATTTGCCGTGTAAGCTATGATTACAAGAGTAGCTCGGATGCTAGGAATACTGAAGCGAGTAACACACCGCCTGACACCCGAAAGCCTGTTCGCAATCTACAAGGCACACATCATGAGTGGGATGGACTACTCTCCAATTACCTGGATGGGTGCACCTCCAAAAACACTCAAGAAGCTTGACACCATCCACGACGAAGCAGCCCACTTGATTGGCATCCACACACATCCACTCCGTCCACCACCAACTCTCAGTAGCAGCAGTGTGTCCTATCTACAAGATGCACTGTAGCAATTCAACAACGATCCTTAGACAGCACCTTCGAAACGCACGACTACTTCCAACAAGCAGGTTAATGGCAGCAGGTACATGTGAGCACCATCACCGGCAACTTCCCTTCCAAGACATTCACCATCCTGACTTGGAAATATATCACCATTCTTTCGCAGGCGTCAGGTCAAGATCATGGAATACACTGCCTATCAGTGTTGTTTGTCAACTGTTGTTGGACTGTAGCGATTCAAGGAAGCAACTCACCAGCACATTCGCAAGAGCAACGAGATAAGGGCAATAAATGCTGACCAGTTAGCGGCACCCATGTTCCAGGAATGAATAAAAGAAAACGTAAGAAGGTACTTGTGAAAAGCGCGAGGAGCTCACAAGCGCCTGCTGGTGCGATTTCTGGTGAGATGAAAGGGGCGATAGTAAAATAAAAGGAATTGTCTACCCTCTGCATTCTGACCTGCCCTCACCTCACAGCGATGATGTGCTCGGATGAGTAAGGTTTCGCTCCTACCCAATTGTCGGCACTAAGAAATCAATTATTGTACACTGCGGGATCTTTCCCGGCCAGACCCCGTTTCTATACTGGTGGAAGGAATTTGTGAGCCCTGGACAGTGGAAAACGATCGGGTCTTCCTTCTGCCGGGAAAGGGGTGTGGGCGGAACTCCGTTGGATGACACTTTGTTATCTTGGACTTGTGTCCTCCTTTCCGGTGGTGTAGCATCCACTGGAGCTTCCCCCACCTTACTATAGATCTCTCACCCATGACATATACCTTCCACTTTCCACCACCTCCACCTTTCATCCATAGTTCAGTCTGGGGACTTCATTGGGCTAGCAGGCTGACGACCCATGGGAGGTTGGGTCCAGAATTCAGGACAACAGTTCAGTCTGCAATTAAAAACAAAGCCCATTCATAGAAACATAGAACAGCGAAGGGTATGCCATTATGTCATTTGGGCCCACTCCGTCATTCATTTTGAACATGTTTGATTATCAAATCAATATCTTGATTCCATCTTCACCAGATAGTCCTTCATCTGATGGACCAATTGCTATATCTATACTTTCTAAATCACGCAATGTTTTGGCCTCAACTGCTTTTTCTATTTATGAATTCCATTGATTCTCCACTCTCAGGGTGATGAAACTGCTCTTCAGCTCATTTCTAAAAGATTTACTCCTTATCGTCCCACTATGACATCTAGTTCTGGACTCCCCCACCATCTGGAACATTCCTTCTAAATCTATCCTGTCTAACTCTGTTAGAATTTTATTAGTTTCTATGACATCCACTCTAATTTGTCTAAACTCAAATGAACACAGTCCTATCGACTCAGTCTCTCCTCATATGGCAGTCCCGCCATTCCAGGAAGCATCCTCATTAACATTTGCTGTACTCTACTGTTGCAAGGACAGCCTTCCTCAGATAAAGAAACCAGAACGGTGCACAATACAACAGGTGTGGCCTCACCAATGTTCTATAAAATTACAAAAAAAGATTCCTTGTTCCTATTCTGAAATCCTCTCGGTATGAGGGTCAAGAAACCATTTGCCTTCTTTACTGCCTGTTGCATCTTTGTGCTTAAGTAACACAAAACAAAGAGAAGTGCAGCACAGGAACGGACCCTTTGGCCCTCAATATCTATGCCGAGCACCATGCACCAAATAAAGGATTTTCTTTGCCCCTACTCCATTCATGTGCCCCTGTTCTCTCCCTATTCATATACCCAACCAGGTGCCTCTTAAATTCTGCTCCTGTGATTGATTCCACCACCTCCCCTGCCAGTGCTTTCCACACATCCATCAACTTCTACGTGAAAAAACTTCCACCGCACATTTTCACTTTGAATCTCGGACCCCTTTCATTTATCCAATATCCACTCTGTCAATGCTTCTCATAACTTTGTAGACCTCTGCCAGGTCTTCTCTGAGCCTCTATCTTCCCAGTGAACACACAAACAATGCTCTGACGACGGTGGGGGTCGGGGCACGGGCGGGGGAGGGAGGGGTGTGGGGTGCTCAATGAGTGCTGAGATTGAGTGAAAAACGGATCGAAATGCATTTTACCCCCTTAGAGGAAATTATTACGAAACTGCAATGGTCAAACTAAAATTATTTCAGTGTATTGGCAAGCAAGGCTTTAGAGGTGTACTCGTTGGGGAGGTGGTGGCCGAGAGATATTAATGCTAGACAATAAATCCGGAACTCAGCTATTGCTCTGGGGGACATTACTTTGAGAAGCTGATGCACGAGGGCAACATTTTGTCGCTGAGAATCCACATTTCTTAACTTACGCTTACTCAAACAATAATATGTCTTGTTATCATTTCTGTAAATGTGGATGACCTCACATCATGCAGCTTCAGCCATGCATGTGCTCGCACTCTCAGCGTGTTCAAATCACGCTGAAACGTTTCTGCATCCTCCTCACAGCTCACCCTCCCACACAATTTATATTACCTGCAAATTTGGAGAAATGTATTTAGTTTGCTCTTCTAAATAATGTATTAATAATGTGGACAGTTGGGGTGTTTGCACAGATCCCTGAAGAGCCTCACTTGTCACTGCCTGCCAATCAG
The DNA here is from genome assembly GCA_030324005.1 of Negaprion brevirostris. Taxonomy (NCBI): domain Eukaryota; kingdom Metazoa; phylum Chordata; class Chondrichthyes; order Carcharhiniformes; family Carcharhinidae; genus Negaprion; species Negaprion brevirostris. Next base: position 91,692,750 of record JARDVH010000084.1, on the reverse strand, counting down.
AAAAAAAGAGAGTTCATGTCAAATCTTTGCTCCTTCTCTGCTAAGCAGTTTCAATCCACCTCAGGATATTACCTGCAATCCCATGCACTTACATAAGAACATAACAAATAGGAGCAGGAGTAGGCCTTCTAGCACTTCGAGCCTGTCCCGCCATTCAACACGATCATGGCTGATCTGAAGTGCATCAGTTCGACTTTCCTGCTTTCTCCCCATAATCCTTAATTCCCTTGTCTATCAGAA
>JARDVH010000084.1:91646140-91665393 GCA_030324005.1 Negaprion brevirostris | reverse complement strand
CACGATGATAGCTTATTTTCAAATAGAGCGAATTAATCACATTGGTAAAGGAAGGTGAATTACTATTGTAATTTAATGACGGCTTTTATGAGGGGCATGTTCCACAGAGAGCCAGAAATCAAAAGCAATTTAAAGCAAAAAAAAGTATAGTTCGTGGTCACATAATAAAGGCACTGAACCTCAGCAGTGATCATAATATTACTGGATTTTACATTCGTTTCAGCGAGTAAAAACTGGATCCAAAACTATTATTTCAAACTTAAATCCGGAAGTCATTGAGGCAAGAAAACTGAGCCAGTTATAGCGAACTGCAAAATTAGATTTTAAAATAGGGTCAAATGTTGCAGCAAGCATTTTCGTAGCTATTTCATACCGCTCAACAAGCATATTTTCCAGTGAGAATGTAATAGTCATAAAACACACACGCACTTTCTAACTAAATAAGTGAAAGGTAATACTTAATTGTCAGAAAGGCAGGCGATGCTGCAAAGATTAGGGGCAGATGAGAAGATAAAACTGAATTTGAAAACAGCAAAGCAAGAAACAAAATATTAACGAGGAAGAAGAATAACGAGAATAAGTCTCTCCAGGAATATATTTTTTTTAAAAATCAACGGGAATCAAAAGAGAAATGCAATAATTCATAGAATCAGAGAACAGTTATGTACAGTAGGAGACCATTCGGCCCATCGATCTTGCACCAGAAATAACCTGACACTATGGGTCAATTTAGGATGGCCTATTAATCTAATTGGCACATCTTTGGTCCGTGGACGGAAACCCGGGAACCAGGCGGAAACCCATGCAGACACGGAGAGAATGTGCAAACTCCACAGTGACAGTGAACTAGGGCCAGAATTGAGTACGTGTTCCTGGCACTGTGAGGCAACAGTGCTGACAGTGCTAACAATGAAACAAATGCCCTGAACTGATTTTGTTTTAATCGGTGCCTTATTTAGCAGCGCAGGCTCGTTCTACTCCAACAACTAATTCGCATGTTCTTCTGTTTGTGTAACTTCCGTCTTGCGATAAGATCTCAGTATATCGAGTAGACAAGGTTCCTTGCAAAGAATCTCTCCCGTGGCCTGATAAGCAGGAAACGAATATCTACAAGGCACTTGAGCAAGGCGCACCAATACAGCAGCAATGTGATTTCTGAAATAAATGTAGCAACAATGAAAGCCATGTTACATGAACGTTCATAACAAAATTCTTATTTATTCCTATACGTACATTCCACGATCAAAAAGGAAAGCACCAGCTAGAGCACAAATTCAATTTGTCACTTTTTAGTGTAAGAGATCGTTTTTCAACCTATTACGTGTCTGAATCATTGTACGAATGACATTCCCTTCACAGACATTTGTGCGAAGTTCAACAGGAAGTTCAATGAAGTAGATTAGCTTCTGTGATTAGAAACAATTGCTTACTTCCCAAAAATCATAGCTTCCCAAAGAACATTAATGGAAGAAATGCACACTTTGCGTGTGCGTGATTCCTGCCCTCTCTGTTACAAAATCAGTTGGATTTTGGAGGACTTGCTTAGGGCAACGAAGCCTGTGAGTGACAAGGTAGGTTTAAAATTTACCTTGGCCCTTCTGAATTCCAGAATTTGGATAGCAGAATTTTCTGTAGTCATCATTTTTGGACAAAAGCTTCGTGGCAATATGATGAGACATGAAGAAACCAAAGGACTATGGGAGGGGGGTTATTTTGAAACACCCACGGTGATAGTTCATTTAAGTATATAATGGACAGATTACATTGCTAAAGGAAGATGACTTGCTTATGTATTTTCATGACGGTTTCTTCGAAGTGCACGTTCTATAGACAGCCGGAGAGGAATATAATTTACATTTGATAATATATAAAGAGGTAGGTGTAATTCATGATTAAATAATAGAAGTGCTGCATTGATCAGAACATTGTTGATTCTCACATGCATTTCAGCCAGAGAAAACTGGGTCTAAACTACTATTTCAAAGTGCAATCCGCATCTTATCGAGGCAAGAAGACGGAGCCAGTGAAAACGAATTGGGAAGTTAGATTAAGGAATCGGAAGAGATAGAAGCATGGAATCATACAGTGCACAACGAGGCTACACGGCCCATCAAGTCTGCACCAACCACAATCCAACCCAGGCGGAATCCCCACAACCAGATGTATCTTCAGCAACCAGTCCACCTGACGTTAAGGGGCAATTTAGCATGGTCAACAAATATAACCCGCACATCCTTAGACTGTGGGAGGAAACCCAGGCAGACAAAGGGAGAATATGCAAATTCAATATGGACAGAGACCTAAGTCGTGAATCAAACCCGTGTCGCTAGCGAGTGAGACATCAATGCTAACGATTAACACCAAAAGACAGGAAAGTAGTTCAAAACGCTCATCAGGTATATATTCCAATGAAAATGGAATTTCCATAAGGACACACTGGCTTATACATAAAAGTAAAAGGTACTATTATACTGAAAGACAGGGATGCAGTGTCGCATAGCCAGGGGGAAAGGGGAAAGCGTAAACTGAATTGCAAAGAAAATGTTAATGAAGAAAAAGAATGTAGTACTCAAGGTACACCTGACTGGGAATGTAAAAACTTGTAATATTGGTTTCTACGGGAATAAAAAGGAAGATGGAATAACTGATAGAAACAAAGAATCGCTAAAGTGCAGTAGTAGTCCATTCGGCCCATCTAGCCTGTACAGGCAACAATCCCACTCAGGTCCTATCTGCAGACCTACCCTGACACTATGAGGTAATTCATTCAAAGTAATCTGCACATCTTTGGAATGTGAAAGGAAACTGGAGCGCCCGGAGGAAACACGTGTAGATACAGTGAGAGAATGTGCAAACTCCAAACTGACAGCAACCTATGGACAGAATTGAATCTGGGTCCCTAGCGCTGTGAGGCAGCAGTGCTGGCACTGCAGTGGCACAGCAGTGCAGTCACTGTGCTGATTGATGTGCCACTCACGTGAGTATTTTTTCCAGCAAGGAGAGAATTTTGGAAATTAAGGATGAAAAATTAAAAAAAAAGAAGTGTAATTGAACATTTATATTGCATCTGCATTATTATAATGGATCAATGTGACACATACCAGAACACATTGTGACTTGAGCTATCAAACTGTGGGAGGAGATTGACACCATTACAGTTACGATGGAAAGGATGCTGAACGAATTATATAAAATCTATCAGTCCTGATGGAGTTCACCTCGTATCATTAAATTTTTGGCTGCTGACAGATGGCAGATGCTTTGCCTTTGGTGTTCCAAAATGTCCCAGGTGTGGGATTGATGCCATCAGATTGGAAAATAACGAATCTATAAAAAAAATGAGGACAGACAACAGGAATATACAAGCCATTCAGTTTAAAATCTGATGTGTGGAAATTGCTGGAATCTATTTTGTACCTAGAAAATCTCAATGCACGCAGGCAAAATACCTATGGTTCGTTGCCCGAGATATTGCGAATAGCTCATATATTAGAGTTATTTGAGAAAGGGACAAGCCACGTTGATAAAGGGGACTTGTGGATTTTGTATTCTTATGTTTGAAAAATGCATTTAACAAGATGGCACTTCAAATGTCATTGCATGGAATGAGAGCACATAGCGTAGATGGAAACATTGACATTATCGTCCAGCCAGCTGGAAATGGAGATTACACATATTGTGGCAATTTTTGGTTTGGGGAAATGCATTAATTGAGTCCTCAATTTGATTAAGGCTGAAACATTAACTATTTACTGTTTCGATATCAATTAAATTAATTTATCGTAGTTTTGGATTCTGATGAAACAAAGAGAAGTTTAAAAAAGACAAGTTGTAAAATAGACAATGTCGTTTGCAAAGGACGATAGATAGGTAAAATTGATGGCCAAAACATTTTGAAAAAAGTGACAAATTTTAACGAGATTTCGTTCGCAGCAAGATCAAGAAAGCACTGCATTATCGAAACGTGAAGAGGCTGCAGAAATCTCAAGTAAACATATATTTTGCTGTCCTGATTCACAGAAGCATAGACTAACAAGGCAAATGGAATGATGATGCTTGCGCAAGTGGAATGGAAAAAAATTGAACAACTTTGATCCCTTCTTTTATGAAAGGGCATAAATGTACAGAAGCGCCTCTGACAGTTTTCACCCAACTAATTCCAAAATGAAGGCATTGCCTTATCTGAAAACATTGGACAGATTGTGTCTAAATCCACTGTGGTTTACAATAATGGGTAGTGATCAATTAAAACATGTATGATCCTGAATGGAAGTAACACATTGGGTGCTGAAATTATGTTTCTGCTTCGGAAAAGTACCATTACTAGACCCTGCAGAGTTTGCACAAGTAAGCCCCCTTCTGAAAAGGAGATTTTTTTTTTAATTTCCCATGGAGTCCTTTTACTATAGTAGTCCATTCTCCGCAGTGAAGGAGGTGCAGTTCGGTCGCACGTTTTGATGAAAGATTCTCATTCAGCCTAAACAATGGAATTAATGGCCGTGAACGATTTTTTTTTTTATAATTCGATTAAGCATGCCTCGTAACGCAGGCCCAAGCAGGCTCTACTAGGCCAAATTCCATTTTTTTTTTCAATGTAAATTCACTTTAGTACTGAGAGAAGATCTCGGTATATTGAGTACACGGGCTTCAATGCAAAGAATCAAACCTATGGCCCGATGTTGAAAAAACACATGTCTGCAAGACACTTCAACGGAGGCGCATCAGTCCGCCAACAATATAATTTTCAGAAATAAATATAGGAACAATGAATATTAAATTACCTCAATGTTCATAACACAACTATTATTTATTATTTTATGTACATTCCACGGTCAAAAGAAGCCACGACATGTACACCAAATATTGTACTCTTCATTGTTATTTTAAGAGATCATTTTTCACTGTCTGACGTGTCTGAATCATTATCCTAATTACATTCCCTGAGCAGACATCTATGCAAAGTTCGGCAGAATGTTCAACTCAGTAGATTAGCACAGCGGCCACGTAAGTTTTTGTGGTGGGAAACATTTTAAATTCCGGCCCCCAAATACGGAGATTACAAAAGTCCGTTAATCGAACAAATATACACCATACACGCACGTGATTCCTGTCGTCGCTGTCACAAAATCAGTTAAAATTTGGAAGACTGAAATTTGTTCAGCCCGCCTTTCTGAGGTCAAAGAGGTTTATGAATGGCAAGATGAATTTAAAATTTACCTTGGTCTTTACTGGCTGGAGAAAATTTCTGTTTTTTCTGTTCATCATTTTGTTAGGGATTTGCCTCCTAACAGTAGGAGGAGACATGAAGAAGCGAATGAATTGGGGAGTGGGGTTATTTTGAAACACCAAAGGTGATAGTTTATTTTAATATACAGTGGAACACCTTACATTGGTGAAGGAAGTTGAATTGTGAAAGTATCGTGATGACTGTTTCATCAAACTGCAGGTTCTACAGACAGCCAGACAGACGTTTAAATTATATCTGATAATGTAGAAAGAGACAGCTTTTATTCATGATCAAATAAGAAATGCGCTACACTGCAGCAGCGATTGTATTATGATTCACGTTCACATTCATCTCAGCGAGTCCCGATTATCCGATTCCTCAGACCAACATTGCCTGAATTTTTTGATGGACGCTCCCGCTTCTGTTTTTCTTTCTAAGTATTGGGCAGGAGTACAGCCTTATGGCCTGATTTGCCAACGAGTGGGCGGGCGATAGAGTGCTAGGCATGCTTGATACTTGTGTGGCACTGGTATAGGATGCTTGCGCCTCAAGTGGAACAGGAGATGTGTTGGTGGTAACTTGGAGTCCCCGGCAACGATGACCGTGGCCTCCGAAAGTTTCGTCTCAAGGCTATTCGTGGATGTGTATATTTTGCCCAGCGCGATCTTCACATCAGCATGGGGTAAGATGTGAACGGCCGTCAGGGTAACGGAGGTGAACTCTCGAGGAAGGCAGTAGGGGCGGCATTTTAGCGTCAAGTATTGGAGGTCTGGGGAGCAGAAAATTGTCATTGTTGCTACGCAGACACACCGCAAGGTACTGATTAGGAAGTAAACTGCACATCATCTAGCCTTGCCAGAGGCAGCTATATGGTCCATTGAATGGATTGAGAAGACTTTAGTTTGCACGGCGCAGTCCACTGAAGCAAAAGTGCGCCATATCTCCGTGAAACAGACTACAAAACAGTCCCCCCAATTTCACTGGAAAATGAGTCTGGCTCTAAGTTGGTCTAGAGTGTTTTCCAGAGATTGGACAATTGCAAGCAGTAAACGGTGGAGTGGGTCGCGGGATCGCATTGTTTCACTCTGACCTGCAGGCCTGCACGTTTTTTAAGCTTCCTAGAGTGATTGCACTTTTTTCGAGCTTGGGAGACGGTGAGAGTAGTTATCAGTGTTAAGGGTATAGCTGTGTCCAATGAGGTCATTCGCTCTGGTCGGTTGGAAAAATGGGTCTAATTTAGGATAACAGTTCAATCAATGGCCGGAAACTTCTTTTTAGTCGGATTAGCCACGTGCCGCATGGTTCTGAAACCAAATTCGAATGTTTGTTCTATCTCGAAGTGCTTTAGTAATGTGATAAGATCTCAGTACATCGATTAGATCAGGCTTCTTGCAATGAATCCAGAACATGGCTGGATGGCCAGAAAACACATATCTACAAGGCACTTCAACGGAGGCGCATCAGTGCACCAGCAATGCAATTTTCAGAAATGAATCTATGAACAAGGAATATTAAGTTACCTCAATGTTCATAATACAACTGTTATTTATCCTTATGTGTACATTCCACGGTGAGAAGGAACCACGACAGGTACAGCATATATTGTATTCTTCATTCAAATATATGAGTTCATTTTTCACTGTATGATGTGTCTGAATCATTTTCCGAGTTACATTCCCTGAGCAGACATCTATGCAAGCTTCGGCAGAAAGTTCAGCTCAGCAGATTAGCACAACGGCGACGTAACTTTTGTGATGGGAAACATTTTTTCTTCCCCAAATTCAGAGGTTACAAAAGTCCGATAATCGAATAAATATACACCATGCACGCACGTGATCCTTGTCGTCGTTGTCACAAAATCGGTTAAAATTTGGAAGACTGAAATTTGTTCAGTCCGCCCTGCTGAGGTCAAAGAAGTTTATGCGTGACAGGGTGGATTTAAAATTTACCTTGGTCTTCCTAAAGTGCAGAATGTTTCTTTTTTTTTTTGTTCATCATTTTGTTCGGGATTTTCCTCATGACAATCGGAGGAGAGATGAACAATCGAATGAGTTGTGGAGGGGGGTTATTTTGAAACAATAAAAGTGATAGTTTATTTTCATTGTTAACGGAACGACTTACATTGGTGCAGGAAGTTCAATTGTGAAAGTATTGTGATGACCGTTTCGTCAAACTGCAGGTTCTACAGACAGCCAGACAGACGTTTAAATTATATCTGATAATGTAGAAAGAGACAGCCTTTATTCATGATCAAATAAGGAATGCGCTCCCCTGTAGCAGCGATTGTATTCGGACTCACTTTCACATTCACCTCAGCGAGTCTCGATTATCCGATTCCTCAGAACAACATTGCACGACTGTTTTTGATGGACGCTCCCGCTTCAGTTTTTCTTTGCAAGTATGGGGCAGGAGTACAGCCTTGTGGTCTGATTTGCCAACGAGTGGGCGGGCGATTGAGTGGTAGGCATGTTTGATACTTGTGTAGAACTGGTAAAGGATGTTTGGGCCTCAAGTGGAACAGGAGATGTGTTGGTGGTAACTTGGAGACTCCGGCAACGATGGCCGTGGCCTCGGAAAGTTCCGTCTCAAGGCTATTCGTGTTTCTGTATATTTTGCCCAGCGCGATTTTCGCATCAGCATGGGATGAGATGTGAACTGCCGTCAGAGTCATGGAGGTCAACACTCGAGAAAGGCAATAGGGGCGGCATTTTGGCGTCAGGTATTGTAGGTCTGGGGAACAGAAACTTGTCAGTGTTGCTACGTCGAGGCACCGCAAGGTGCTGATTCGGAAGCAGACAGCGCATCACCTAGCCTTGCCAGAGGCAGCATTATGGTCCATTCAATTGATTGAGAAGACCTTTGGTTGTGCGGCAGTCCAGTGAAGCAGGAGTGAGACATATTTCCTTGAAACAGCATACAAAGCAGTCCCTCAGTTTTCATTGGAAAATGAGACTGGCTCTAAGTTTGTCTACAGTGTTTTCCAGAGATTGGACATTTGCAAGCAGTAAACTGGGGAGTGGAGTCGTGGAATTGCATTGTTTCACTCTCACCTGCAGGCCTGCACGTTTTCCAAGCTTCCTAGAATGAATGCATTTGTTAGAGCATGGTGGAAGGGAAGAGGAGTTTTCAGTATTAAGGGTATAGTTGTATCCAGTGAGGTCATTCGCTCTGGTCGGTTGGAAAAATGATTCTAATTCAGGTTAACAGTACAATCAATGGACGGAAAATTATTTTTAGTCGGATTAGCCACGTGCCGCAAGCTTGCTGGACTTCTGAATTTAGTTCGAATGTTTGTTCGATCTCGACGTACTTTAGTATTGTGATAAGATCTCAGTAAATCGAATAGATCAGGCTCCTTGCAATGAATCCAGCACATGGCTGGATGGCCAGAAAACGCATGTCGACAAGGCACTTCAACGGAGGCGCATCAGTACGCCAGCAATGCAATTTTCAGAAATAAATCTAGAAACAAGGAATATTAAATTACCTCAATGTTCCTAACACAACTATTATTTATTCTTATATGTACACTCCACGGTCAAAAGGAACCACGACAGGTACAGCAAATATTGTACTCTTCATTGTTATTTTAAGAGATCATTTTTCACTGTATGATGTGTCTGAATCATTTTCCGAATTACATTCCCTGAGCAGACACCTATGCAAAGTTCGGCAGAATGTTCAATTCAGTAGATTAGCACAACGGCCACGTAAGAATTTGGGAAACATTTGTTTTCTTCCCCAAATTCGGAGATTACAAAAGCCCGTTAATCAAGTATACACCATACACGAAGGTGATTCTTGTCGCTGTCACAAAATCGGTTAAAATTTGGAAGACTGAAATTTATTCAGTCCGCCCTGCTGAGTTCAATGAAGTTTATGAGTGACAGGGTGAATTTAAAATTTACCTTGGTCTCTATAAACTGGAGAGTGTTTCTGTGTTTCTTTTCTGTTCATCATTTTGTTAGGGATTTGCCTCATAACAGTAGGAGACATGAATAATCGGATGAATTGTGGAGGGGTTTATTTAGAAACACCAAAGGTGATAGTTTATTTTAATATACAGTGGAACAACTTACATTGGGGAAGGAAGTTCAATTGTGAAAGTATTGTGATGACTGTTTCGTCAAACTGCAGGTTCTACAGACAGCCAGAGGGGCATTTAAATTTCGTGTGGTAATCTAGAAGGAGACAGATTTCATTTTTCATCATACAAGATAGCCCTACACGATAGCAGCGATCGCAACATTGTTAGCTTTCACATTCGCCTCAGCGAGATAAAAGTGGGTCAAAACTGGTGTTTCAAATTTAAATCGGAAATTTACTGAGGCGAGAAGCTGGTGCCCGTGACAGCAAACATTAGATTAACGATTTGGTAGAAATGCTGTAACAAACAGTTTGGAAAATGTTTCATAACGCTCAGAAAATGTACATCCCAGTGATGACGAAATAATCAGAAAGGACACAATGGCAGTTGCGAGCTAAATAAGTGAAAGATAATAAACTGATAGAAAGATCCAGTGTGGCATTTAGCAGGGGCAGAGGGAAAGTTAAAACTGAATTTGAAAGCAGCAAAAAAAAAGGTCAATGAGGAAGAAGAATATAGAGCCCTAGATAAATCTGGCTTGGAACATAGAAGCATGTGGTAATGGTTTCTCCGCAAATAAAAAGGGGAACAGAACAGATTGCATAAACATAGAAATGCTATCGTGTAGTAGGAGGCAATTCGGCCCATCGAAATAGTACCAGAAAGATTCCCACCCTGTCATATCTGCTGATTTACACTGACATTATGTGCAATTTAGCATAACCAATAAACCTAACTTGCACATCTTTGGTTTTTATTAGGACATGTGTTAGGACACCAGAGCAGCCAGACGAAAGCCCTGTACATAGCTACATAGCTCTGGTGTAGCCAAACTGCACAGTGACTCATGGTCAGAAATGAACCCGCGATCCCGAGCGCTGTGAGGCAGCTGTGCTGGTACTGCGCTGGCACAGCAGTGCAGTCACTGTGCTACTGTGCCGCTGACGTGATTGTTCGACCTCCAAAGAGTGAAGTTTGGAAATCCATAACGTAAAATAAGAAAGTTGAGAAGGAAATGAAAATTTGTTTTGCATCTGTGTCATTTGAGTAGATTAACATAAAAATACCAGAAACCATTGTGAATTGCGGCCGCGGACACCGGTGCAGTTGGGAGGGAAAGGATACTAATAGAATTAAAGTGAGTCTATCAAACTAGGTGGAGTTGGCCTGGTATCATCAAATATGTGGCTGTGAAGATAGCAAATGCTTTGATTTTGGTATTCCATGTTATCCCGGATTCTGAAAACGCCCATCATATTAGAAAATAACGAATTAATGAACGAATGAGGACGGAAAACAAGAATCTTCAAGCCAGTCATTTTAAAATCTGACATGTGGAAATTGCTAGAATCTATAGTGTACCTAGAAAATCTCAATGCAGGCAGGCAAAAAGCACGTGGCATGGTACCAGATACATTGTGTTTAACTAATATATTAACATTATTTGAGGAAATGACAAAAATGTGGACAAGCAAGAATCTGTGAACATGGCATTCTTCGGTTTGCATAAGGCTTTTAACAAGGTGGCACATCAAATGCTTTTGGACGGAATAAGATTACATATCGTATGTGGTAACATTGACATTGTTGGCTAGCAACTGCACGTGAAGAGTCGACATCATCTATCAATTTTCAGGTTGCGGAAATGCATTAATTCAATTCCCAATTTGATTGGTTTTGAAACATCAATCTATATCAACGGAATCAATTTATGGTCGCTTTTGTTTCTGATGACGCAAAGATGAGCGAGAAAGTAAATTGTGAAGAGGAAAGAGATATGCAAAGAACGATAGATAGTTGAAATTAAAGGGCGGAAAATTGGAAAAGGCAGTTCAAAATAACAAATGTAAATATGCCTATAGTCGCAGCAGTATTAGACTCTATTATCTAAATATGAAGAGGTTACACAAGTCTAAAGTAAGTAAGTAAGTGGTGTCCTGACACATGAATCACAGGAACTTAGTATTGAGCCAGCAAATAACTAACGAGGCAAATCGAATGATGTTGTTTATGCAAGTGAAATGGTGTATAAATGGCAATGCTGTGTACAGCTTTGGTCCCCTTTTGTATGGAAGGACATAAATGTACGGAAACACTTCAGGCAAGTTTCACCCAACTAATTCCGAAATGAAGGCATTATTTCGTGTCGAAATCCTGCGCAGATTGGCTCCAAATTCACTGCAGTTTACAATTATATAAGTGACCAATTAAACATGTATTATGCTGAATGGCCTTCTCAGTTTGGCTGCTGATATTATGCTTCTGCTTCTAAGTGTTACCATCAGTACAGTATGCAGAAATTGCAGAAGCCAATCTCCCTTCCGTAGAGGAGATGGCGATTTATTTTAGGGAAACTTTTTTTTCTGTAGACTCTTCCCCGCAGGAATGGTGGTGCAGGTAGGTCGTACGTTTTGACGAAAAATGCTCATTCTCGTTAACAATGGAATTAATTGCCATAAACTGATGTCATTTTAAGCCAATGCGACATGGATAGTAGCGCAGAGTTGGTCGATTCCTGAATATAATTCGAATGTTTCTGTATTTGCATACACTTTAGTGCTGAGATAATATTTCAGTATATCAAGCAGACAAGGCTGCTTGCAATGAATACTCCCAATGAACCGATCGTCGGGAAAGCTATAGCACTTTAATACAGGCGCATCAGTAAACGAGAAATATAATTTTACAGAAAACATTCTAGCACAGGTGAATGTCATATTACCGCAGTGTTCACAACAAAATTATTATTTATTCCCACATGTACTTTCCACCAGCAGGAGGACATACAGCAGGTTGAACAAAAATTACATTCTTACTTGTGATTTTAAGAGATCGTTTTTCAATTTATTATTTGGCTGAATCATTTTCCAAATGACATTCCCTTAGCAGACATATGTGCGAAGTTCGACAGAATGTTCAAAGCAGCAGATCAGTACGCGGCCACATAAGCTTTTGTGATGCAAAGTAATTTTTCACTTCCTCGGAACTTGCCAAGATCTATTAATCGAATAAATATAGATTGTGCATGCACGCGATCCTTATCTTCCTGTCACAAAATCGGTTGGATTTTGGAGGACTAAAATTTATTCCGTCAGGCCTGCTGACGGCAATCAATTTTGTGAGCGAACGACTAGATTTAAAGATGACGGTATCCCTTACGAATTAGAGAAAGTATACATGGGGGGTTTGTGGTCATCATTTTTTAGACAGATTAGAAATGCTTCCTGGCGAAATGATTTTTCAATGTGGCTCGACCGTTAACCATTAGATCACAATATGATCGATCTTGATGAAGAAAGGAACTCATCTCATGGATACGATACGGTGCTTACATAAAATACCTGCTGGATTTTTTTAACTCACTTTATGTAGGAAATGGAAAGACACGATCATTCTGAATGAGACGCAAGCCAGTAAAACATCGCCTGAAGGACACACCTTCTGATAATGCAACTTCCTGATCTCAAAACCCTCCAATCTTCACCTTTTTTTGTTCGTTGATTTTAAGATTCACGGTGCTTCCTAAAAATGTTTAGTTTCACTTTTTTAATGCAGGACAGAAATAATTGGCACGATGGTCATATTATGCAGAATATACACTTAGAAGTTCATGTTATTTTGCGCCACCAGAAGGACGAACCTCGGGATTTTCATTCCCAATTTACGAGCTGTCAAAAAAAATAGACCGCTGCACACGCCAGCAAGCTTACATCTTGGAATAACAGTAAGTCTGGGGCTGCATTTCAAAAACTGCTTGCAGTATATGCTACACCAATATTGTTACTTGAAGGGGATACCCGGAGGGCGAACACTGGATATCGTGCAGGGCCAGTACCGTTTCATTTGCGTCAAATTTGAATGTCTAAGTACATGGGTCTGATGTAAAAGACGGTGCTTGTATCAAATAATTAAACTGCACTTCTACTCGTTCAGATTTCATCAGCACCAGTGTTGCCACTGAGTTTCGATACTAACTTAGTCTGCTTGGAAATTGATGCCAACTGGACTCACTCTTATTTAAAATTGAAATAGCATTGAATGGCAATTATGCACTTTTGATGATTTTGGTTGCATAAATACTTAGAATCGTTGTGAGAAGAATATCCTTGCAACATGAAATGGGATATTCTTGACATTCTTCTGCTGAAAGCTAACGACAAAAATGCTGAAGTTACACACAATGTCTGAGAGTCATGGCACCAGAGTTAACACATCTGGACCGTATGGCTCTGAATATTGTATAAAAAGTTCAATATGTCTTACGATACTGTCTGCTTCATTACAGAGGGCTTAGATGAAGAATACGTCGGTAAACATTTCTGGCTTTCTGTTGCTCACATGTCGAAAATGTCCTGTTGCTATTGAGTGAAAGAGGAGAGCCGAGAGAAGCGTGTAATGCGGAAAAGAAAACGTTCCCTGGGAAGAAAGAAACAACGCTTTGATCAGATGGACTGTGTAATAAATCGCCTAATCTGCAAAGGAAGTCCCTTTCAATCCGTCACTCAAGGGCATGGGGAACAATTATTTCTGTTTTGGTTGGATTTTAATGATGCCATCGAAAAATTATTAGAAAATTGTTCCCTCCACCTTTCACTGCATCCATTCAAGCAATGAGAAGCTGACATGCACTGTAATGGATGAAAAGTTAAAGGGTTTTCAAATATTAAAAGAGATAGGATTTTTTTTTACAATGGAATCTTCACATTTGGGTTTATTTCGTCTTCCTTTACCAGGATGCTGATCGTGGCACCCAATGTTTTTTTTTCAGATAACTAAATTATTTATCAACTGAATTGATTACTGTTCAGTAATTTTGTTCAATATAAATGCATTTGGACACTTCAATTCCTCTGCCAGTCATATCGAGCAGTCTCCAAATGTTTTATCATGCAAGCATAAATTACACTTTCAATAAAGATCCAGCGATTCTGTCAAAATTTATGGCAAATGGGGAAAAGACCTGCGGCAATTTGTCGATTGACTATTTCGCTGATGGCCATTTGCATTGCAGATTGAATACTGGAAAATTTTTCGCTAATAGTTAAACAATGCATCGAATGCATTCAACTGCAGCGACCTAGCTGGAAGTGCAAAATCGCGCAATATTGCATGACACATCTTTTCTATATCTTGTCATTTTCTCCAGTTCCTATATATATATTTCTTTAAAAAAAGCAAACATCAGGGCCATTCCACCTAAAATCAAACTAATCACGCCATGATTCTGAAGACGAATATCTGCCTCCATAATTTTAACAAAATTCCGGCAATGTTTAACTTCACAGGGAGGATGCATACCAACTGCAGGCAATGATGTAACGTGGCCACTGTGGCAGGCTATCACAGTCAATCGCCTGATAGGAAACGATACAAGCAGCAGTAGCGTTCCTTGCCTAAAAATAATGGGGGAAAATTCCCATGCCAGCGAATAATCAATGTATCATTTCTTGCCGCATTTACAAAGAGGGTTCGGTAAACTAACATTATAAAATTAAACCCGCAAAATAGCTGATTAGCCTTATGTATTAATCTGTTCATATGTAGTTTAAGATTGATTTTCCCAATTTATCAAGAACAATATTTTTTTTTCATAAACAAGTTGTGGGACGTTTTCTTTCTAAACAAGCACCTTGGTTTCCGTGATGAAATCCATGCAGAATTATGCAAGCAGCATGCATATCTTTCGATGTCCTATAGCTTCATCGAGCGTGTAGCAGGACATAACATTCTTGCTAAAATTGTCAATTTTATATTCTTTTTCCTTCTACAGTATTCCACACTTTATTTTATGCAAATTGAAAAGTTAGGTTATTGTGTCTGTTCTAACCCACGATAATATATTAAACGAAGCCTGAAATGACACTAACTACATCGGCTCTGCTTTGAAGCTAACCTTATCTTCCCATTTGTCCAATAAGTAATTTCTTTCTTCAATAACTTTTTGATTTGGATCTACTGCCTTAAATACTGGCTCAAAGGAGCAATATACTGAACTGAATGACGTTTCAATCAAACTGCCTAGGAATAAGTACATCGCAGTTTTGGTCCCTACTGATTTTGTCCCTATTGATGTTACTGTAATTAGTTGGCGGGATTTTCCATCCGAGCTCGCCCCAAAATCGGAAACTGCCGCCCAAGTCCACGGACTTTTGCATGGTCCATCCACCGCCCACTACAATTGCCCGGCTGAACGGGACGGGATAATTCTCCCGAGCATTGCCGACATTTGCCATTTCCGTTTGGAACGATGCTGCATGGGGGGACAAAACAGAAAAGGTGAACCTCATCGCCTCACGAAAATTTCCTGAAGACCTGCACCCAATCCGAAGCGCTCTGCATATGCCAGGTATTTTTTTTTATCATTACCGTAGATTAGAGACATCCCAGCAAAATGATGCAAATTCCGAAAACGCGGACACGTGTCACTCGCAAAGCAGTGGCGTGGGGCAGCATTTCTTAGAATTTGTCAAGAGCCTTGACTACGTCCGATATTCTGATTCAGCTGACATATCACGAAATGATGTTCATTAGTATTTACCTTTTGTATGTTTTTAAATATCCTCCCTCAACAGAATGCAAAAGACTTCTTCAAGCGAGCAGTAAGAACTGATTGAAATTCACATTTATTTGCGCAAGTGTTCAGAACATATGTTTCAGAATGTAGATAAGTGAAGCAGTTTCACCTCAACAGAAGATACTTAAGTATCCAGAACTGGTCATAGAGTAAATTCTGGAAATTGGCAGGAATAAAGCTTCAGGCACAGCAGATATAGGGATAAATATGATAAAGGGGGTGTCAAAACATCACTGAGGGTGCTGTACCAAAATGCAAGCAATACACAGAGCAAGGTAAACGATCTGGAAGCGCTCACTGTAATTAGAGATTACGGTGATATGGGCATCACAGAGATATGACTGCAATAGGATCAGAATTGAAAGTTGAATATTCACGGATGCACGCCCTTTGGAAAGGATAGGCAGATGGGTAGGGGAGGTGGGGATGGCTTATCGGAGAGAAACGAAATTAAATCCTTAGCAAGAAGTGATTTCGGGCTGGACGGCAGATAATCTGTCTAGTTATAGGTGTGGACACGTGAGGGGAAAGATATACTAATGGGAGCTTTGTACAAGCCTTGTAGCAGTAGTCAGGATGTCGGACAGAAATATAAATCAGGAAGTATAAAAGGCATATAAGAAAGGCAATATGACAGTCAGCATGAGGGTGTAAATATCCAGATGGACTAGAAAAATCAAGTTGGTCCCAAGAAAATGAATTTGCGGAACGTCTACCAGATGTGTTTTTTTGGAGTAGCTTGTGCTGGAGCCCACTGGGAGACGAACACTTCTGGATCTGGTGATGCATAATGAAGCAGACATGATCAGGGAACTTATGATAAAGGAACCCCGGGTATGGGGGATGGGGGGTCGGTCAGACTACTGCATGACAGAATTAACATTGAAGTTTGAGAGGGACGTTGGAATCGAATGTAATGGCGCCACAATTGAGTAAAGGAAATTAAAAAATCATGAGATACAGCTGGCCAGATTTAACTGGACAAGAAACCGAGAAGGAAATATTGTGGAATAAATCTGTCATGTGTTTTGGGGGATAATTCAGAAGGAGAACCTAAATTCTTTCCAAGGAAGCATGTTAATCGGAGATTGGGCAACCATGGCTGACAAGGGAAGTCAGGTATAACATAAAAGCAAAGAGAAAACAAATACCGTGAGGAAAGGAATAGTGGGAAGTTAGAGATGGGAGGCTTTTAAAAGCAAACAGAAGGCAAATGAAAAAAAAACACAATAAGGCTGGAGAACTATGAGTGAAAGCTATCTAGTGATAAAAAGAAGAATGTAAGCGTTTTATTAAATATATAGAAGGTAAGAGGCAAGAATCGACTTTGGACCGCTGGAAAATTAGGCTGGACAAGTTTTAAAAGGGACCAAAGAAATGGCAGAGGAACAGATTTCATACTTTGTATCAGCCTTTACCGTGGAAGACACCAGTAACATGCTAGAACTTTAAGGCAGTCAGGTGGCAGAGTTTAATGCAGTAACCAGAACTAAGCAGAAGCTGAAAGGTCCGAAGTTGGACCGGACGGACAATACTCCAAATTTCTGAAGGAGATAACTGAGGATATTGTGGAAGCCATTGGTGGTGACATTTCAGGAAAAAGTGGAAACGGGGAAGTCCCCTGAGGATTAAAAAAAGGCAAATGTAATACCCCTCTTTAAGAAGCAAAGGAGGCAGAAGATGGAACATTAGAAGCCTGATCTCGATCGTGGATGCGTTCTTGGAGTCCATTATTCAGGGTGAAATTGCGGAATGCTTGGAAATGCCTGGTAAAATAGGGCTGAGTAAGCACGGCTTCGACAAATTGGTTAATGTCTGACAAATGTGTTCGAATTCTTGGAAGAGGAAACAAAGAAGTTAGACCAAGGTGAGCCAGTGGGTGTGGTTTATTTGGATTTCCAGGAAGCCTTTGACAAGGCGCCTTACATGAGACTGCTAAATAAACGAAAAGCCAATGGTGTTAGAGAAAAGGTGCTGGCAATGGTTGCAGTTTGCTTGGTAGACAGAAGGCAGAGTGTGTTGAGAATGGGGTTCATTTCTGTTTGGCAACTGATGACCAGTGATGTTCCACAGGGTCATACTGGGACCACAACTTTTCCTATATACATGTGTTAGCGCAAGTGGACGGGCACGACCACTACGGACTCAGAGTCAGGTTCAACAGCGGTGCAGCTTTATTTTTAACGTCGACGGAGGTGCAGTCAGGGCATACAGAACTTTCCCGAAAGACCCGCCGCAATGGGCTACAGCTATACCTGAGCTTGATACATTGTACAATTCAAATGCTAATGTTTTGTTTACAGTATTCGACTCTGACCATCCTGATTCGATGTCTTCAAGTATTGTAACGATGTTTTTAAGTGGGTGTTAATCGTTTCTGCCTGATGAGTTTATTAATGGTCTAGAATCTCTGGGGTTTGAACAATGGGTGTTTGAATATTCTCAGGAAACTTGTGGAGCCAGGGATGCTTCCTTAATTATGCTAATCGTTAGGTGTCTCCATAGGGGGTGCTTGATTAGATCAGAGGTGCTGATTTGGTTGGATGGGGCTGTACTTTTTAACTTAGTTCCTGTAGTTGCCATCCTGTCCGGTTCCCTTTGTGCGCTAGCCCTCATTTGCATTCAAAAACATGTCCTTGCCTGCTAGTCTGTGTCTGTTCCCTTGTGACCTTTAGTGGGGAGGCTCTGTGTGCAACTTTAGTCTGCTTCCATCTCGTGTACCCAATTTCAAAAAATTTGTTGTCCAATAACACATGAATGACCTGGAAGATGGAAGTGAGGGCATCGTTGCTAAAGTTTACGATGAAACAAAGTTATGTAGACTGACAGATAGTGCTGAGAAAGTGGGGACACTGCAGAATGACTTGATCAGGCTCGGGGAGTGGGCAGAGAATTGGCACATGGAACTCAATGTCGGAAAATATGAGGTAATGCACTTTGGTAAGTAGTATAGAGGGGTAGAATATTTTCTAAATGGGGAAAGTCTTCGGAAAACAGAAGGACAATTGAACTAATGACTCCTGATTCAGTTGGCAGCTAGGAAGGCAAATTCAATGTTAGCATTAATTTCTAGAGGGCTAGTATACAAGAGCAGGGATCTACTGCTGGGGCTATATAAGTCTGACAACATTTGGAATATTGTGAGGAGTTTTGGGGTCCATAACTAAGGAAGGATCTGCTGTTCTAGGAGGGTGCCCAGAGAAGGTTTACAAGAATGATCCCAGGAAAGAAGGGCTTGTCATTTGAGGAGTGGCAGTGCAGTCTGGGTCTAAACTCGATGGAATTTAGAAGGATGAGGGGGGATTCAGTTGAAACTTGCAGAGTGCTGAGAGGCTAGATGGAGTGGACGTGGAGAGGAAGTTTCC
>JARDVH010000084.1:91364479-91379729 GCA_030324005.1 Negaprion brevirostris | reverse complement strand
ACTCAGAACATGACGAACGTCTGGAATGCACTGTCTGAGATGGTAGTGGAGCGGTGGTGCCTCACATCCTTAAAGAGAACCTGGATGAATACTTGGCATTCCATAACATTCAAAGCTATGGGCCAAGTATTGGCATGTGGGGTTAGGTGGGCAGGTCAGGGCATTCCATGCTTCGGTGCAAACTCCACACAGACAGTGACACAAGCTGGGAATCGAACCCGTGTCCCTCGTGCTGTGCAGTCTCAATTCATCAAAAGACCGATGCTTACTTTGGCCCCTTTTTCTGTTCGTGTATTTCAAGAACCACTTGCTCTTCATTTTGGCATTGCTGGTTTTAACATCATAGTTTACCTCCCCCCTCTTTATATTATTTTGGCTGTCTTTTTTTTCAAAACTTTTCACGTCTTCTGGCTTGCTACTAATCATTGCTAAATTGTATAAATTAGTTCACTTACACCTTTAGTTTTCTTGGTTTATCAAGGTTGAAGTAGGAATTTTTCAAAGACCTATGTATTTTGCTGACTTCATGTAGGAGATTTTTCCTTATTAATACAGCTCAGCAATAACAAAGAACACAGTAATTCTGATTTGAAGACGCAATTTATTGCCCGGGATTGGTTCCACCATGGAGGAAGAGCATTTTGAGGCAGCTTAAATTACTCTAATTACATTATCAACATGTTCCGCAGTTATACGTTTTCAGAAATCATCTGCTTGCCAAATCTGTCCATCTTAATAGGACAGCTCAATCGTGCTAAAATTGATTATTTACCTTGGCCTATTACTTCCTACCCTCTGGCAGCATGCAAATTAATTCGTCCATAGATTCTGGAAATTTGCACCCACTTGTCACTTACAAGTCTCTCAATCACTTAGGTTGTATCATTCAAGCACTATCATTCTCATTGTCTGCCCAGTGTTTCTTATCAATAGAAATTGAATTGCACCATTCATGTTAGTGTCTTGGAAATTGTAAATTATACTAATAAAAACTATCCTCAATGGCTGTATTGTTCTTTAAAAATGTGGTTCTTCTCACTTAGCTTTCATTCCATTATCCTTGTGGCAATCTCCTTTTGCAAAGATGCGCAGAATATTTCAAAAATACATATTTAAATTTTCTAGCAGTAGTTTTATGTGTTTCAGTGCAACTGTACCTCTGTATTTTCAAGCATTTTATACCTTTTCTGTACAGTAATTATTTCTAAATTCAACTACACCGATTTATTAGTCTTTCACTAGCAGTTTATCCTAATTTCCTGGGACAGTTGCTTCACCCCACCCCCCTTCCAAGAATTCCCTTCCTCACTGGAGTATGTCCTCTTTGTGAGTCATGAAATATTTTCATAAATGTCTGCCATTGCTGACCTACATCTTATCTTCTGAAGATTTTTTTTTCCCAGTCTACACCAGCCACCTCTATTCTCGTTCATTTGTAATCACCTTTCTTTAATTCGTGCAAACTTGGTTTTCACCCAGGTTCATCACCATCAAAGTGAATGCTAAATTCGATTTCTGTGGTCACGGTTACCCAGGAGATCTATTACTCTGACTTAGTTGATTAAAATTGCCTCATTACACATTCATGATCCAAAAAAATCTGTTTCCTGTCTGGGTCACGGCATCTTATTCCAGGATTCTGTTCCCATTACATGCTATTGAATCGTTGGCATGGTTACCTCTGCCAACATGATTTTCGCAATGCACATGAAGAATAAATTCACCCATGATTAATGCACCAACTTTTTACATGCCAACGGTATCACCCAATTTATTTTCCATCCTATGATGTAGCTATGGCTATAGGTTACTCCCACTATATGGGTCCTTCCCTGGTTATTTCTGAGCAGCGGTCAGACGAATTCTTCCAATCCATGGCCATTTGTTGCTATTCTATTTATTCCATCTTGTATCAACAAGAATGCGTGCCACCAACACGTGCCATGCATTCTTCCAGTCTTTTCTACAAAAAGTCACATTGCCCTGAATATTTAGTTCGAAACTTCGGTCTACTTGTACACACATCAAGATAAAAGCATAGTCATTAGCCCGAACATGTGCCGTTAATTAATTTAATTGTACCATATACTATGTGCATTTAAGAAAAACACATTTTTCTTTGGTTTTTTCACTGTCTTTTTCTACTTTAGTTCCAGTTACTGCTGTTGTTTATTGTTTTGTACACTCTGTCCCTTCACTTGACACTCTGGAAATCATTATGTGAACTTCCAATACTGCCATAGCCTTTGATGTGGAGATACCATCGTTGGACTGGAGTGGGCACGGTTCGAAGTCACACAACACCATGTCCAAATCCAACAGGTTTATTTGAAATGCCGAGTTTTTGGAGAGCTGCTCCTTCATCAGGAAGTGAAGAGGTAGCTTTCACAAACGTAGCATATATAGGCAAAGACTCAATTGCAAGATAATGGTTGGAATGCAAGTCTTTTCAGGTAATCAAGTCCTTACAAGCACAGACAATGCAAGTGGTGAGAGGGATAATCACGGGTTAACGAGGTATGAATGTCACAAGCCAGGACAGTTAGTAGGATTTTGCAAGTGCAGGCCAACTGGTGGGGTTTACACATAGTATGACATGAACCAAAGAACCAAGTTGAGGCCATCCTCATGCATGCAGAACTTGGCTATCAGTATCTGCATGGCATTTCTGCATTCTTGTGTGTCTTGAAACCCACCTTAGAGACCGCTTACCCAAAGATGGGATGCTGAATGTCCTTGATTGCTGAAGTGCTCCCCAACTGGAAGGGAACACTTTTGCCTGGTGATTGTTGCGCAGTGTCTGCTTATCCATTGTAGTAGCATCTGCATGGTTTTGCCAATGTACCATGTCTTGGACATCATTTCCTGCAGCGGATGTGATAGACAATTTTGACTGAGTCGCATGAGTAAGCACCATGTATCTAGTGGGTTGTGTTCTCACATGTGATCATGGCACCCATGTCGAAGTTCTGGCACGTCTTGCAGAGGTTGTCGTGACAGGTTTGTGTGATGCCATTGTCGCTTTTCTCCTGAAGGCTGCGAACAATGGCCTTTTTGAGGTTGTGTGATTGTTTGAAGGCAAGCCGTTGGGGAGGGGAGGAATGGCCTTGGCGAGAGATTCATTTTCAGCAATGACATGTTGAAGGTTTTGAAGAAGGTGTTGTAATTTCTCTGCTCAGGAGAACTACTGAGCGACGAAGGGTAATCTGTCAGTCATGTCCCATGTTTGTCTTCTGAGAAGATATTGCGGTTCTTTGCTGCAGTGTGATAGAACTGCTGATCGATGAGTCGAGCGTCGTATCCCGTACTTACTAGGGCGCCTTTTAGTGTCTGTAGATGTCTGTTGCGTTCCTCTTCGTCTGAACAGATCCTGTGTTTATGAAAGACTTGTCCGTAGGGGATGGCTTCTTTAAAGTGTTGAGGGTGGAAGCTGGAGAAGTGGAGAATTGTGAGGTTATCTGTGGGCGTCCAGTGGAGGGAAGTGCCGAGGTGACTGTCATTGATGGACATGCATGTGTCTAAGAATGCAACGGATTCTGAAGAGTAATCCATAGCATCTGCTGACGGGATGGAACTTGTTGATGTCATCGTGTAGACCTTTCAGTGATTCTTTGCTGTGGGTCCAAAAGGAGAAAATGTCATTGATATCTCTGGTGTATAGCGCTGGTTGAAGGTCCTGTGTGGTGACGAGGTTTTGTTCGAATATTTCCGTGAAGGTGTTGGCAGACTGAGGTGCTAGTGTGGTCCGCATGGCTGTTCTATTTGGCTGGATGAAGAACTGGTTGTCGAATAAAAAGACGTTGTGGACCAAGATGAACCAGATGAGTTGTAGAATTGTGTCTGGAGATTGGCAGTTGTCGGTGTTGAGAAAAAAAGCAATGTCGTTGTCTTGGGAGATGCTGGTGTAGAGTGCCAAAGGTCCATTGTGGCGAGGAGTGTTCCTGATTCAACTGGTCCATGGGTGCTGAGTTTCTGTAAATGTCCGTGGTGTCACGGCAGAAGTTGAGGGTTCCTTTGTACGATGGGTTCTAGATGCCTTCGATGTAGCCAGAGAGGTTCTCACATGGGGTTCCATTGACTGATACCAAGGAACCCCCGGGTGTGTTGGCCTTGTGTTCTTTGGAGGAAGTAGACATCTCCCACGCAGGGAGTAAGTTGGATGAGTGGGCACCGTGCTACAAATCGCCAGGCAGGAGTGTTCCCTTCCAGTTGGGGAGGGCTTCAGCAGTCAAGGACGTTCAGCCTCCGATCTTCGGGTAAGCATTCTCCAAGGTGGCCTTCAAGGCACACAACAAAGCAGAATCGCCGAGCAAAAATTAATAGTAAAGTTCCGCACGCAAGAGGATGGCCTCAACTGGGATCTTGGCTTCATGTCATACTACATGTAATCCCAATATTTGGTCTGGGCTTCCAAAATCCACTAATTTTCCTGGCTTGAGACTATTCACACTTCTTTAACCTGTGATTATCCCTCCCTCCACTCGCATTGTCTGTACCTGTGAGCATTTGATTAGCTTAAAACTTGCATTCCAACTATTACCTTGCAATTGAGCCTTTGGCTGCATATGTCGTGTTTGTGAAATCTACCTACACACTCACCTGATGAAGGAACAGCTCTTCGAAAGATTGTGATTCCAAATAAACCTGTTGGAACTTAACCTGGTGTTGTGAGACGTCTTACTGTGCCATATCCTTTCACATTGAATGCACACGTGCTCTCCCTCAGAACCATTCCGCTCCTATTTACTTTGAGGTCTTCTCTACTTACCAGTTACACTATTTGCAAGAACCCTGGTTTCAGCACGGTTCGATGCAGGCCATCCCAGAGATATGGCCCCCACTTTCCCAGTGCTGTTGCCAATGGCGCACACACAAAAACCCACTTCTCCCACAGAAGTCTTTCAATGACGCATTCAGCTCCCAATTTTGCATACGTAATGCCAACATGTACGCGACTTGGGTCCCAATCAGGAGATTAAAACTTCAGTGGTTCCGTTATTTAATTTATTATCTAATTGTTCAAACTATCTATGCAGTACATTATAGCTTACTGAATTGAA
The DNA here is from genome assembly GCA_030324005.1 of Negaprion brevirostris. Classification (NCBI taxonomy): domain Eukaryota; kingdom Metazoa; phylum Chordata; class Chondrichthyes; order Carcharhiniformes; family Carcharhinidae; genus Negaprion; species Negaprion brevirostris. Next base: position 91,374,669 of record JARDVH010000084.1, on the reverse strand, counting down.
ATCATTTTTCCCGAACTGTTCCCCTACTGAAACAGTGACCGCCTGTCCGGGCTCATTCCACAGTACCGGGCCCAGAACGGCCCCTTCAGGAGTTGGACTATCGACATACTGGATCATGCAGCCCCCCTGGGTGATCGTTACAAATTCTGCTATATCCAGGCACCTTACACTTGTTGAGTCCTAGTCAACACAGGGGAAGTTAAAATTACCCACCACAGCAACCCTGCTACTTTTACCCCTTGCCAAAATCTGCCTACATATCTGTTCCTCTATCTCCCACTGGCTTTGGGCAGGCCCCCAACATTTTGACTACACCCTTCCTCTGCCCGAACTCTATCTATCTTGACCCGTCATATGAGCCTTCCAAGGTGTCCTCCCCCAGCACAGCTGTGACATTTTCCTTAACCAATCGTACAATTCCCCCATACCTTTTACAACCCCTCAATCCCGCGTGAAATATTTGTACCCTGGAATGTTAAGCTGCCAGTCCTGTATTTCCTTTAACCAATTCTCTTTAATGGTAAAAACATCATAGTTCCCAACACTAATTCAAGCTCTAATCTAATCTGCTTTACCTACTACACTTCTCGCATTGAAACAAATGCTCTTCAGTGCACAAGACCGTATTCGAGCAGCAACGAAACAATGCATGCTCTTCATGTGGGGTTTACTGGCCCGACTCCCGAATTTTCTTCCAGTTAATTAACATTTGCTTTGTTTTCTACCCCTTTACCAAACTAGTTTAAATCCTCCGGCATGACACTAGCAAATTTCCCGGCCAAATTATGTATGCCCCTCCAGTTTAGAAGTAACCTATCCTTCTTGTAGATGATCCCTCTGCCCCGGAAGGAATCCCAATGGCCTAGGTATGTGAAACCCTCCATCCTACACCAGCTGTGTAGCCTTGTGTTGCGCTGGACTATATTCATATTTCTAGTCTCACTGGCACGTGGCACAGAGAGTAATCCTGAGATTACAACCATAGGGGCCCTTTTTTTTAACTACCTACCTAAACTGCTGTTGCAGGATCTCGTCATTGTTCTGACCTGTGTTGTTACCAATAGGTACAGTGATCACTTGCTATTCACCCTCTCCCTTCAGAATGTTTTCTGCCCGTTCAGGGAATCCTGGATCCTAGCACGACAGAGGCAACATACCATCCTGGAGTCTCTTTCACTTCCAAAGAAGCGCGTATCTCTATCCCTAACTATTCAGCGCCCTCTAAATATTGCTCTAGTGATTTTTTTCCCTCTCTATTTAACAATAGAGCCAACCGTGGTGCCACTACACTGGTTGCTGCTGCTGCTGCTGCTATCCCCTGATAAGACATTGCCGCTAACAATATACCTGTTAGATAGGGGCATGGCCACAGGAGAATCCTGAATTGACTGCCTACCCCATCCAATCGTCAACCAGTCTATCTGGCTGCATCTTGAGTGTCATCACATCACTGAAACTCCTGTCTATGACACTTTCCGCCACCTTCATACTCCGAAGTGCATCCAACAGGTGCACAAACCTATCCATGTGGCCTATTGGATCCACTTCCTGCAGATGTAGTCGCCCAAGACACTAGAAGAGTCATGGTCTCCCATATCTCACAAATGCAGCACTTAGCCCCACTGACGAACGTTTCTATCAGCAAATAAATTATGTAAGAAAGTTAATTAAACTCTTACCTTCACTTAACGCTGCCGATACCCGAGGTACGTCTTTATATCATTTACCTTCCCAGGATGCTTTCTGGATCTGTCCATACAGCTAAACAGTCACAAAGCAAGAAGAAAGTAAACAAAAGAAAAACGGAAGAAGCACCTCCTCTCACGCTTCATCGAATTACCACACTACCCAAAATGACCAAGTTTCAATCCCACCCTGGATTTCTCAATCAGGCTTTCTCCCACTTCATGTGCACAAGATTAGTGAGAGTGCGCTTATGCATCTCGAGATCAGTTGGACTGAAATGATTCACGCACCAGTTACACTTCAAACAGAAGAGTGCGTTTTATACCTTTTGACTCTTATCATCTTCAGGTGATTGATAGATAACTACCGGTCAGCTATTTGGGTGGGAGCAGCTCATTTTTATCAACTGACAGACAACTAAATTCATAACTGAAAAAACGGGAAAATTAAATTTACCGCTTCCCTCTTTAATTACCACAATGCTCCAAATTACCAAATTTCAATCCCACTCTGTCTCCTCGCTCAGGCTGTCTCCCCCTTCACGTGCACAAAGCTGGCTGAGAGTATTCTTATGACTGGCTCTTACTTCATGTTCAGCTGGGCAAAAATGACTCACACACCAGATAGGTTTCAAACAGAAGATCACAATTTACATCTTTTGCCTCTGGTCATTCTTTAGGTGTTTGGCAAATAACTGCTACTCAGCTATTTGGGTAGGGTAGTTCATTTTTTACAACTAACTATATCACTACACTTATTACTGAAAAAAACAGGAAAATTAGATTTATCACCTAACTCTTTCATTACCACACTGCTCCAAATTACCAAATTCCAATCCCACTCTGACGGCCTCACTCAGGCTCTCTCCCACTTCACATGCGCAAGGCATATTCAGCCGTGTGATCAACCGCTGAAACTAAGTGCTCAGTTAATTCTCTCCCTCGCTGATGTGTCACAGTGTCATAAGCTGGGCCTTACATGACCCTGAGCCACATCTCCTCAAGTACTTTTGCAGACGTGATTGGCCTGGTTCAAAACGTCAGTCGGGCACTCGACACACAGCAGTCTTGACAAATTACTTTTTTAACATAGATATCTAAGGTAAGGTGTGCACGCAGGTTCACTGGCTTGGCTAGCATTTACTGTGCATCGCCACCTGCCCCCAATTGCAGAGGGCTTGAGAGTCAGTGCCATTGCTCTGGATCTGGAGACCAGTCCAGGTAAGATTGCAGATTCTCCTTGCTGAAGGACAGTCATGAACCAAATGGATGTTGACAGCAGTAGTTTCATGGATTTAAATTTTTAATTCCAGATGTTTAAATTTAATCCAAATTTCATCATCTGTGGGATTTGAACCCGAATCCTCAGGTCTTTCCCCGGTATAACTGAATAACCAGTCGAGTGACAATACCCACTACGCCACTTCTTCCCCATCTAATAACAAATATTTAAATTAGGCCTAGTGTGCGAGTCGGGAACTCCTTAGGATGGAAGAGAACAGAAGTAGAACAACGATTTTCATTAGTTCCTCCAATAAGCATAATTCCTGTAACACGCTCTTAGTTGTCCGACAGGTATGCTAGATTAAAATTGCAGGTCTAAAAACATAAGCCTTGGTCGCAGGCGCACAGACAGCAATATAAGCACACAGAAGTGGCTGCTTTCGTTATGTATGACAAACGATCTCTCATCAAATGTGATCACAGGAAGAGATATGAAAACCCCCATGATTTAGGAACGGAGAGCCCACTGGACGAAAATCAGAGGAGAATGAAAGGACGGAAAAGAATGGGATCCCAAATAAAACTCAGCTGACACTATTCTATCATAGCAGAATTGCTTCAGGGATGGAGGAAAGGATGGTGAAATTAGTTGCTTTGGATTAAGTATTCTTAATTAATAGAGATGAGGGCTTCAAAAGGTGCATAATCTCAGAGTAAGATAGAGATGGGGTGTATTTTCTTCTCACGGTGTGTGTGGTGAATCAATTGAATCTTTTTCGCAGAGAGGGTCAGAGGTGGAATCATCAAGTGTGTTCAAGGCTGAGATGGAAAGATTTTTAGTAAGGTAATCAACGTTGTAAAGTGACAGGTGGGAAAGTGACTTTGAGGGTTATCATATCAATCAATCTCATGGAGTAGCAGAGCAGACTCGATGGATCGGATTCTCCTACTTCTGCGCCTTGTCTTATGGTCTGCGGTCTGACATCGGGTCTAGGAGTTCCATATTACTTCCTCTTGGAATCGCGATGATTACGATGACAGCCTGCCATCTAATTAAACTATGCCCGATTTTTTAGCATTTCGTAGTCTACCCCGATTAAGACTAAAACGATTGTCACCAGTGTCCAAATAAGACATTGATATGGAGGCAAGGAGGGATGCACAGTTTACCAATCTGCTTTGGTGATGTTAAAATTATGGATCACACCTACTGATTAAGATTGCTTAAAATCGTCCAAATATATCAGTTTACCGAACAAAATTTAAATCTTACAAATGCCATTTACCTTGCAGTGAGACAACTCTTGGAAAAAACAGCAGGTAAATGATGTTTGCGTCCGACCACATTAAATAAAGAGTACACATTGGATGGTTGGAAAATATCTAATTGCAGCTATTTCCTCGAATACTAGCCTCAGTAGAACAGAATCCATACAGATCAGAAATAGGCCATTCAACCCATACAGCCTGCATCAACAGCAATCTCACTCAGGCCCTATCCCCGTAAATCCGACCCTTGTGATTTACCCTGCGAATTCACCTGACATTGAGGGGCAACTTAGGATGTCCAATCAACCTAATCCTGCATCTTTAGACTGCAGGAGGAAACTGGAGCACCCAGAGAAAATCCCTACAGAAACAGGGAGACCATGCAAAGTCCACAGTCACCAGGGACCTGAAGCGAATACACGATTCTGGAGCTGTGGGACAGCAGTGCTAACCACTGTGCCACCATACCGCCCAATATCATAATTTTCTGAGTAAAAGCAGCATACCCCTCTCGTGCCACTTTTTAAGACAAATATTGCTCCTCTAATTAATTTTGCATCAATGTTTTCCACTTTGTAAGTTCTTCCCAAGCTCACCGAATCCATATAAACGTATTTTTTTCATTCAGACATGGATTGTGAGCATCGCTCAAAGCTCAATATTTATCGTCCATTCACTGATATTAAGAATGTGAAATGGACCTCTTTCCTGAGAAGTTGAAGTTCCTGTAGTGCAACTGATGGTTCAGCGCAGTGAGGTAAGGAATTCCAGTATGTTGATCAGTAACGGTGAAGGGAAGTTGATATATTTCCAAGCCAGGATAAGATGTGATTTAGAGGGAAACTAGTCGAGTTCCCATTCTTCTCGTGCCCGAGACAAAGAAAGTAGAAGGATTGCATTGCCCTGCCGTGGGAGACTGGGGCAGCGTATCTTGTACATTATGCACACTGTTAATCAATGCGCTGACGGCAGAGAGGGTTGCTTAGCTGATCATGTGGTCTGCTTTTTCTGCTGAGGTCGACGTTTTGAACGCTGTTGAAGTGGAACTCTCTCAAATAGGTGCATAGTATACGATTATAATCCTGATTTGTGCATTAGAGATGGGTGGAGAAATTTAACATTCAGTTACTCGTCTGACAATTCCAAACATCTGAACATGTTTTTATAAACGCAGTATTTATATCGATGGTTCAGCTAGGTTCCACTCAAAACGCTGACATTAGTTCAGCCAACAATGGTAATACCGTTGGCTATTTAATGGGGCTGCGTTCTTCTACCGTAATGCAGATAAATCCGTTCATTTCCGTGGCGTATGATTTACTTACCAATCACTTGTCGAAACTGAAATATTGCCCAAGTCTTGCTACATGTGAACACGGGCTGCTTCAGTACCTGAAAAGTTGTCAACGGTAGAGCATACAGGGCAATCATCAGTACCGCTGTTCTGTGGCCTTATGTTTTGATAAAAGTGTTATAGTTAAATGAATTTAAAATGCTTGCTCTCGCAAATTACTTTTATATACTGCGCTTTATTCAACATTTTTTGAACCTGTTAACGGCCATCCATCTGAAAATTGTGCACTGCACGGTTCGATTTTGTGATTCTTCCTGATTTATGTCTTCAGAAAATTGACAAATTTAACTCATGTTCCATATACAAATTACTAATGCATATTAGAAAGCGCGTGAGGGAATGAGGAGTGCTGGTGAATGGAATGGCGGGAAGTGAAGTGGTGGTTTGTCAAGCAAAAGAGGTAACATCGCATTGCTTACCTTTTATAAGCTTAACTATATATTGTGTGATTCGTAACAAATGAATACTTTAAAATTGTTCTGAAACATAATTGCTCAAGCTGCAACTGCTCTTTGTCTTGCAGAGCGTGTTAATTATTAAGGTAGACTTTAGAATGCAAATCTTGGTGCATATTTCCCAATCACAGGGGGCGATTTACATTGTTTGGGCAACGACAAATCACTGACACAAATGTCAAAAAGGAACAACTCAAAATGAAGTGTTGACTTTCTGATACTGATTTTTTTATATATACAGAAATCCATGCACTACGAGGAAAAGGTTCTGCCAAAGGTTGATAAAATCATTCCAAGATACGTGTTGCTTGCGTTGGTCGTTTATTTGTGCACAATTCTTCCTATTTTTGCTCATGTATCATGTTAATATTTTTGATCTTCTTTACTTATTTGCAAAATAATACGCCGGGTTGCAGTAATGATTTCAAGAGTCAAACTCCAGGTGAAAATATTTCCTCGTATAGTTGGTATCTTTATCAGGGTTGTAACTGCTGTGCTAAACGTCATTGATGCCAAAAATATGCTTAATCTCTCAAGAGTGCACGTTCTTTCTTAGACTTACAGATCTAAAGATCTTCACTTATTGCATGTTGAGGTCTCTCTTTGCCCACTCACAAGTATGACTACCAAAATCAGGAAGTATGTGTTAATATGGAACAATCGAAGTGGTGCATCAATATGCCACCAATGAGAAGTCAATGGAAATATGCACAAAGCAAAATGGATACATGTCACTTTCCAGCTAATTTCAACTTTCTTTCTTTCTTTCTTTTTCTTTTTTTCTTCGTTTCTTTCTTCTTCTCTTTCTTTCTTTCTGTTTTTCTTTCTCGCTGTCTTTCTTTCTGTCTTTCTTCCTTTCTGTCTTTCATTTCTTTCTTCTTTTTCTTTCTTTCTATCTTTCTTTCTTTCTGTCTTTCTTTCTTTCTTTCTCCCGTCCTCACTCTTTCTTTCTTTCTTTCTTTCTTTCTTTCTTTCTGTCTTTCTTTCTTTCTGTCTTTCTTTCTGTCTTTCTTCCTTTCTGTCTTTCTTTCTTCCTTCCTTTCTGTCTTTCTTTCTTTCTGTCTGTGTTTCTTTCTTTCTGCCTGTCTGTCTTTCTTTCTTTTTTTCTTTCTTTCTTTCTTTCATTCTTTCTTTCTGTCTTTCTTTCTTTCTGCCTGTCTGACTGTCTTTCTTTCTCTCTTTATTTATTTCTGTCTTTCTTTCTTTCTGACTTTCTTTCTTTCTTTCTTTCTGTCTCTCTTTCTTTCTGACTTTCTTTCTTTCTGTCTGCCTTTCTTTCTGTCTTCCTTCCTTTCTGTCATTCTTTCTGTCTTTCTTTCTTTCCTTCTCCCGTTCTCACTCATCCCTTCCCCTTCCATCCATCCCTCCCTCCTTCCTTCCTTCCTTTCTTCCTTTCTTTCTTTTTCTTTCTTTTTTTCTTTCTTTCCTTCCTGCCTACCTGCCTTCCTTCCTTCCGTCCTTCCCTCCTTCCTTCTTTCCTTCCTTCTTGTCTTTTGTTTTCCTCCTTTCGTTCAAGAAACATGACGATAATGTGTGTCCAGATGCTACACGTAACGTTCTCATTTTTACATTTTACATTTTTACATTTATTCTATATTCCAGGACCAAAAGGGAAATTCCTAGGTAATGCAGAGATTGCACTGTTCTATATTTAACGGAAAGACTCTTTGGCAAACTATTGTATGTCTGAATCGTATTCGATCCACGCACTAAAATTCCAGATTTCATTTGGAATGAGTGTTAAACCAGATAATTTGAGAGGTTCGACGAAAAGGTTACAGTGGCATGTTGGTGTTCGACCAGGTATGCTAATTCGTGGACACGAATTAATTCGTTCCAAGTTTTCACACCGTCTCCAAGGCCGTAGGTACAGTGAAATCTCTGGAATTCTCCAGCCCAAGTGTTTATTTCACCAACCCAGTTTCCAGCATTGTTTGTCACGTGGACCCACTGTTCAAGCGTGACAGAAAAAAAACCTCAAACATTATTTTGATCCCTATTGCTCAGTAGGTCGATGTAATAAGCAGCCAATCTGACGACTCATTGTCACCACAATGATATCTTACTTACCTGGGACTTATGAGACTGTGTCTATTAATTCGAATGACAATCCAATTTTTCTAATTTATCAACTCAACTTTTCATTTGGTGTATCGTTAGTAACTTCGCCTTGTAATTTGTATTGGTTGGATTAATGTCTTGCTTACACAGACGATTCCTCCGATTTAAACAAGAACAAGACACTTGAGCAGTTCGTATATCGTCTGGCGCATATGTTACACTGCTCTGATGAACATAAGTTTTTTTTTAAATGCAACATGGTCATTGTTACACATTCGCGCTATCAGTATGCATGTTCAATTTGCATCAATAGCTTGTTATTTAACCCTACAAGAAAATCAAATTTTTCTTCATTGACCGGGTTGTACTGTCTCATATGTGTTTAACATAATAGGATCTTACATCAGTTTGCGAGGAATTCACGGAGATATTTCTATATTCGTGAAAAAAGCCCTGTATCCGTTAGCAACGTATTATGAAGCTTCATTTTGTGTTCTCTATCTTTTCACAGCCACCACAGAGGAATTATACTCAGGTAAAATAAAATCTATCGTGGTCTACTGTCTGTCCTTGCAACTATTGGAAAGACTCTGTTGATATTGAGTGATAGAGGGAGCCAATAGAAAGGTGTAAATGAGAAAATGCCATCTATGGCGAAAGTGGACTGGGAGTACATTTTAAGGGAAAGGATTGGTCGAATTGCTCATCATATTGGCATATTGCCTTCGCCGAATGCAAGCCTTAAGGGGAAAAGCTAACTCGATGTTTGAAAATGAAAACTTATTTCGAATCTGCTGCCACACTTTATGCCACTATTCATCGGAAACTACTATATTTTGCCACTGTTGTTAAGAGGTATGATGGTCTTCTCGGGGTGATGTCAGGTGGTGTTATGGCGACAGCAGATTCCATGTTATTGTGGATTTTTATGGAGAAAATTTTCTCTGTATCGTTAACACGCATATAATTTAATGATGCTACAGGAAATGTTTTACATTATTTTCATGAAAATTTAAATGAAGCTTTTTTTAGAACAAAACAGTAATTTTACATTTTTGAAGTAAAACCTGGTTTAACAGAACCTTTACTTTTTTATCCAGCAGTTTCGAGGGGCTGAATTTCCTACTTTTGCTTCTAGTTCGTATGTAACATTCAGAATTGAATGTCAAACGACGACTCTTAAAGTTACCCATTTAATCTTCTGCATGCACCACCCGTTGTTTTTGAGCAACTTCGACAGAGTATTTCAGTAAACATCCCGAAATGGGTCGATGTAATTGGTAAAAACAAGAGTGTTTACTGGCACATGCATGTAACCATCAAATATTTAAGAAAAGATTTAAGCTAACAACAAATGTAAGATCTTTTCCCACCCATCTGAAGGCAGCTTAGTTAATTCTGTGCACATAATAACACGCTAACCCAGCCGGAGACGTACTTAGTTCTATTCTGCCGGAAAACAATGGAATATCCCTAGGATCAGAAGGTCGCAAGTTACCTCACCTGACAATGAAGCTTACTCTCTCCTGGTTGAATATCGGTGATGACTCAAGAGGCTCTCAAGTATCTAATTAAGGGTTTGCATTGACATCCCGGCAAGAAAACCATTCGCTTCCTGCCTCAAATTCACTGATAGGAATCGACACCGCAACAGGAGTGGCCATGCCACAATTTCCAGATCCAGTATATGCCCCACCCAGCCTTTCTTCCCGGCTCCACAGCCAGCATTAAATTATATGCAAAGTTTCAGGTCAGACTACGGATCTGAAACTTCAACTCTGTTCTTCTCTCCACAGGAACTTCCTGGTCAGTTGAGCATGTTCAGCATGTGTAATTTTTATTTTATGTTTTTCAGAATTGTTAAGTATCCTAGCCAATCACAAATATTGCACATTTTGTACTGTCATCTGTTTCGCCCACCGCTATTGAAGTGTTTATTAGTAAATATTTACTGTCCTGTTTGTTCAAATCCCAGAATGCAAGAAACTTCTTCAAGCCTGCAGTACGTAGTGACATGCAGTGTCAAATTTTACCGATCATCCCCAACATCCGCTCCTGCTTTTTGGATGAGGCTGGGTAGAGTTGAAATACTTTGGCCACAGAGGAGACTATGCAATGACATGGATGACCGTTCGGCCCACA
>JARDVH010000084.1:89876510-89887345 GCA_030324005.1 Negaprion brevirostris | reverse complement strand
TGAGCCAGGAGCTCCGGATTTGAGTCCCATCTCAGGACTTGATGGTCAAAGAAAGGTATGTTCATAATGTGGTCAAACAGGTTGAGTGTGTCAACCTGAAAAATGGCTGGCGGTAAGAGCAGGAGATCAGCTATGATCAGCCATACTTGATATGGAGTGGCACCCCCTCAAGCTGTAAGACTCTGGTGACCGACTAGTGACCTAGTCAGTGAATTACTAACTATGGAAATGGACAAAAGTCTGCCTTAGTGCACCACTAGGTGCGGGAAGGCAATTGGAATTGAAGGTAGTATAACCACTACAGCAGTGTATCTCTGGACCTTACACAATGTGTGCTTATTTGATAAGATTTCCCTCATCCTGCAACAAGAGACGAGTGACATCCTCAAGATAGCATCACATTTAGTGACCAAGATTATAATAGGGGATATCTCATTCAAACATCAGCATACACATTATATAGATATATGTGAAGTCTTCAATTCAATAATACTTTGTTGGTTTAGCTCACAGTGAAGCAGGGAGAAACCTGCAAAACACTGGGGAATTGAATGAGCTCACTCCTCCATTGAAAGGCTGGGGAAAGTGAGGAGGAATCCAAACACAAGCATTTGCCCTTTATGTTGTTTCTAGCCCACAGGTTGTAATCAACAGGAATAAGGCAAAGTTAGACAAGCACGCGAGGCAGGAAGGAATTGAAGGATGTGCTAACAGGGTGAGATGAAGAGCAGTAGCAGGATGCTCATGTGGAGCATCAGAGGGTGGGGAGAGAACACATCTGTTGGCCCGAATGGTCTATTTTTGCATTGCTCAAAGTTAAGCTTGTGCAATTCTCAATGGTAAATAGTGAGACACACCAGGGGCAACAGTGAAGTGTTCTTTTTGTTGCGAGGTTGGGGGAAGGTACGAAAAAAGAAACAAACACAATTAATGTTGAAAGTCAGAAAATGGCATTTCAGTGTAATCTTCAACCTAATGCAACAAGTGAGACTTTTAATCATGGGAAGAAGCTCACTAATCTCTGTCACCTTCAGTAGGGTTAAAATTGAGTGGTTTACAAAACCAGGGTGGCACCTGTTTCCATGGATTCCTCAATCCCTTTCCCACTCCAATTAAACCCACAGCCCAATCCCAGAGATTCGCCCAATGAAACTGAAACAAAAACAAAATGCCAAACAAGATCACCAGGTCTGGCAGCATCTGTGTAGAGAGAGAAACAAAGTTAACATTTTGGATCTAAGTGACCCATCTACATAATAGTACTGTAGAAGAGTCATTTAGATCTGAAATGTTAACTCTGTTTCTCTCTCTCCACAGACGCTTCCAGACCTGGTGGTGATTTTCATCAGCATTTTCTGTATTTGTTTTAACTTTCCAGCATCTGCATCATTTTGCATTCAACGAAACTGACGATGGAAGGCCAGCAGTGTCTTGTCTAATCCCAGGCTGCCAATTGTGTTGTTTTCAGCTGCTGTGGGGAAACAGGCTATCAGGATTGGGATCATATTAAGGTGAAGCACTGGAACAACGGAAACAATGCTACATGTAATTTGCAATTTAAACTCTGGTTGCCTTTATGTCCAGTAATCAAAAGACATTCATTCAATCAGTAGTTGGTCGGCATCTAGCAGGTTTGTCAGATGCTTTTCAGCATGGAGCTAGGTCCTCTCAGTAGTTTGGTGGCTCTTACCGATGTTGTCACCACAAGGCGACTTGTCTGAATTCATGTCTGTGTCCAAAGCAGTTAACTATGTAAACAGCAAGAAAATAAATCACCAATTCCAATTTATGGTTCATTTTATGTGCCTAATAGAAGAGACCATGTCCCAAAGCAGTGGTCGAAGGTCCAACCTCTTGACACTACAGTCACTCAGTTTCTCCACTGAGTACAACTGCCTCTTAATTAGTAAGTCTCATTGCTAGCTGAGGAGTGAAGAGTCACCAATTAACAAATTGCCCATTGGTTGTAACAGTGAACCCTCAGGTCTTGAACTCTGTCCTCAGTGTGGGGTGACGGTCGAGTTACTTACACAGTCGTTCCAAAGTCGACCCACATAGGGGAACTGATGCTGCATGAGTTCCATAACCCCATCAGAAACTCATCCTGAAGTTCCTGCTGATCTGCGTGGGGGAGGGAGAAGGGTGACCACACTTCAGTAGTTGTGTTCTAGATAAGCCAAGCTCGTAAGACAGATCATACTCGACAGAGTTGCCATCACAATCCAATTAATTTTCCCACTGGCGATTGTAGTAAACGTATAACAGTACCGTTTTCTCTCGTTCTGATGCACAGGCACACATGATCTGCCGTCCATGGAGTTTGAATGGTTGGCCAATCTATCCCACTCTGCCTTGCTTTCCCTGTTCATTAATACAGACACACACACACACATACATATGGCAGCACATATAAACTTCCTGTGCACTATATCCATTTTTTTTTCCCTTCCTCTAATGGTCATTTGTCTTGTAGTAGTCAAAAAGGTAAAATTCTGTGTCACAGCTAAACAAGGCTTGAGAAAGGTGAGACGTTGGTGCAAAAAATAAAAGAAATCGTCCCACCAAGGACCTTAAAATTGGGGTGAAGCTGAGATGAAATGGCGCTGTGAGCTGTAAAGGGGAGAGATCTCATGGAACATGTTCTCACCCATTCTGAAGCATAAAATTCCAGTGTTTTCCCCAAGGCGAAGTGATCGCCATTTGCGATCATTTCTCAGCAGGTATTTACCCTGGCCTCCCCCAGCATTTAGTTGGGGAAAATTGTCTCCTGAGTTTAATTTAGCAGATTATCGACAGGCCAGTGAGGGAACGGAGTTGAGCTGGGGGTTTGTGGGGGGGAGGTTTCAGGGCAGCAGATCTGAGGTGATAATCGTAGGCCAGTGTATGGATGTCTTTAGAAACTAAGTTGGCTTCAACCCTGGGAAATGACATGAATTGTTACGAGGCTTAAGTGCATAAGTTTTGGATTTCAGTTAAGTTCCATTTGGATGTCCATGTCAGAATGAAAGAACAGTGACCGGCAAGCACCACCCCTTCCCCTCCACCCTGCGCCTTTCCCAGCCCCCAAAGGAAAATTCCGGCAGAGTTGTTGCCCACACCCCCCCACTCCCTATCCCAGCAAAAGGCCCTTTTCCTCCACCATGATCTTTTTCAACTTGGTTGTCCCAGGGATTGTGCCTTCTGTCAGGAGTCCCTTTACACCATGTTTGTCGCGTCCTCCATTAGGAATCGGTGGATCTGCTGAAATGTTGGCCGATCTTTCGAATCACGGCACCAGCAGCGGACCATAACGTCGTAGAGGGCTTGAGGGCAGATTTGCGGGCAGGGGAGATAGACCTGCAGGAACAGACGGCGAGTATGGGAGAGTTAAGACAATTGTCCAAATGGAATCAAAGGTTGTTGGGGACCGCGGTGGAGAGGTGGGTACACATAGGTTATGGAAAAAGCAGTTGATGTAAAAGTTCAGTCACCATCTTAATGAATGGCAACGCATGCTTGAGGGGCCGAATGGCTGGCTCCTACAGCTAAGTCTTATGTTTTAAGGCTGAGTGACCACCACTGTATATGTTGAAAATTGAATTCAGTAAAAATCTGGAATTAAAAGTCCGATGACAACCATGAAACCATTGTCAAATGTTGTAAAATAAATCTCGTTCACTAATGCCTTTAGGCAGGAAATCTGCCACCCTTACCTGGTCTGGCCTACATGTGACTCCAGAGCCACGGCAATGTGATTAATTCTTAAATGCCCCATCAAGGGCAATTGGGGATGGGCAGTAAATGCTGGCTCAGCCAGCAATGCCCACATCCCATGAAAGAATAAAAAAAATTGGTTACAGCACAGAAGGGGCCCATTTGGTCTGTTAACTCCATGCTGCTTCTCTGCAGGAGCAATTTTGTTAGGCCCAGTTCTGCCCTTCCTTGTAGCCCAACATGCATTCTCTCCTCAGGTCCTTACACAATTCCTCAATTGAAACTGCCTACTCCACCAACACTCTTGGGCAACATCTTCCAGATCCTACCCACCTTTCTGTGTTTAATAAGTTTCTTTTGCTTCATTTCACCTCTGGTACTTTTGCCATTCCTTTTAAACTAGTGCCCACTGGCTTACAACCCTTATGCGGATGGGAGCTGTTTCTACTCGTTAATTTGTCCAGATAGAACGCCCTCATGATTTTGAATGCCTCTATCAAATCTCCTTGTCTTCTCTAAGAATAACAATCCCAGCTTCTATCATGGTAACTGAAGATACTCATCTCTGGAACCATTCTCATAACCTTTTCTTCTTAAGTGAGGCCATATGGGTAGAACTCAGGAACAGGACAGTGCAGTCACACTGTTAGGGTTGTACTACAGACCTTCCAATAGCCAGCGTGATGTGGAGGAGCTGATATGTCAGCTGATTATGGGAATAGGGTTGTTGCGATGGGCGATTTTAATTTCCTCACCATAGATTGGGATTCCTTCAGTGCCAGAGGCTTGGATCGGGCACAGTTTGTCTAGTGTGTCTTTGAAACAATATTTAGATAGTCCAACTCGGGATGGGACTATCTTAGACCTGGTTCTGGGAAATGAGGCCGGACAGGTGATTGACGTCTAAATGGGGGACCATTTTGGGAACTGTGGTCACAATTCAATAAGTTTCAAGATTTTGTAGAAAAGGATAGAAGTAGTCCCAGAGCAAAAGTACTAAACTGGGGAAAGGCTAACTATGACAGTAGAAGCAGGAGCTAGGGAATGTACACTGGGGGTTGGCTGTTTGAGAATAAATCCACATCCAATATGTGGGAGTTTTAAAACTCAGTTGTTAACAACTCAGGACAAGTATATCCCTGTAAAAATGAAGGATATAGATGTCAAGATTCGGGAACCCTGGATGACAAGACAGATTGTGAGCTTAGTGAAAAAGAAGGAGACATACATAAATTTCAGGAAATTGAAAACCAATATGGCTCTTGAGGAATACAAAAATAGCAGGAAAGAGCTTAACAGGGACTTAGAAGGGCAAAAAGGGACCATGAAATGTCTTTGGTAGTGGGGATTAAGGAGATTCCCAAGGCTTTTTATGCGTATAAAAGGAGGAAGAGGTAGCTAAGGAAAGGGTAGGTCCACTAAGGATAGTGAAGGGAATTTGTGTGGAGCCAGATGAGGTGGGTTAGGTCCTTAATGTGTACTTTGCATCAGTATTCACAAAGGATAAGGATGTGGTGGATTATGAGTATAGAAAGGAGGATGTTGACATTCTAGGGCATGTTGAAATAAAAAGGGAGAAGGTATTGGAGATTTTGACAAGTTGTCAGGGTCAGATAATGTCAGTCCCAGAAACTAAAAGAGATAAAGGATGAAATTGCTGAAGCCTAGGCCAAAATCTTTGTTTCCTCTTTAGCCATGGGCGAGGTACTGGAGGATTGGAGAGTAGCTAACATCTTTTTTTGCATTTCTTATTCATGAGATGTGCGCATTGCTGGCTGAGCCAGCATTTAATGCCACAGTTAATTGCTGTTGAACAGAATGCCTTGATAGGTCATTTCAGAGGACATTTCATGCATTGTTTTGGATCTGGAATCACCTGTAGGCCTGAAGATGGCAACCTTCCTTCCTTAAAGGGGCATTATTGAACTAGACAATCAATAATGGTTTCATGAGACTTTGAAGTTCAGTTTTTCATTCAATTCAAATTTCTGGTGAGATTTGAACCCAAGTCTCTAGATTACCCTGGGTCTCTGAATTACTAGTCCAATGACAATACTACTTCAACTCCTAAATTCTCTTGAACAGGTTTGAAGGGATGAATTGTCTACTCTTCTCTCTAACCTCCTGTCCAAAACCCATTTCCTAAGGACCATTCAGCCCCTCATACCTGCTCCGCCATTTAATGAAATCATGGTTGATTGGACACTTCAAAGCCTTTTACACCTATTATCCCCATAACTCTTTATGTTATTGTCAATCAGAAATCTGTCAATCTTGCTTTAAACATACTCAATGACTCAACTTCCAACTTCCAGCCTCTGGCTAGAGAATTCCAAAAATACACAACCCTCTGTGTAAAATTTCTCTTCATCTCGGTTCTATGTAGTTTCCCCCTTATTTTGAAATTGTCACCCCTGGTTCTAGACTCCCCCATCCAGGGGAAACGTCTTATTTTCATCTACCTTGTCTGCTCCTTTAAGTATTTTGTAAATTTCAATGAGATCACCTCTCATTCTTCAAAATTCGAGAATACAGGCCCAGTTTGCCTAATTTTTCTTCGTAAGACAGTCCCAACAACCCTGGAACAAGTCTGGTGAACCTTTGTTACACTCTCTCTGTGGCAATAATATCTTTTCTGAGGTAAGGGAACTGAAACTGCACTCAGGTGTGGTCTAACCAAAGTCCTATACAATTGAAGCAAGACCTCATTACTCCTGTATTCAAATCTTCTTATAACAAAAGGGCAACATTCCATTAGCCTTCCTAATTGTTTGCTGCACTTCTATGTTAGCCTTCACTGACTTATGAACAAGGACACCTAGACCCCTGTATATCAACACTTTCTAATTTCTTCATTGACTCTATCTACATTTCCTGCTGCCTCGGAAAAGCAGCCAGCATGATCAAAGATCCCACGCACCCCAGACATTCTCTCTTCCACCTTCTTCCATCAGGAAAAAGATACAGAAGTCTGAGAACACACTGACCAACTCAAGTTTCTTCTCTGCTGCCATCTGACTTTTGAATGATCCTACCTTATGTTAAGCTGATCTTTCTCTACATCCAATTGGTAACTGCAACACTATATTCTGCACCAGCACCTTTCCTTCTCCCCAATGTACTATATGAATGGGATGCTTTGTCTGTATAGCACGCAAGAAACAATACTTTTCACTGCATCCCAATACATGTGACAATAATAAATCAAGTCAAAATGGATTACCTCACATTTTTCCTTGGTATTACCTGTTTGCCCTGCTCCCTGAAGAACTCTCCAGCGTTCTCAATGACTAGTTCATCTGTGAGATGGTAGTAGGGCTGTTCTTTACACAGCATTAGGATCTCCCACAAAGTGACACCAAATGCCCAGACGTCGCTGCCAGTGGTGAATTTTCCCTGAAAGAGGAAGGGAATCAAATGGAAAAATGAGAAACCCCTTTCTCATCAGTAGCACCACTGCGCCAGCGCGTACAAACAACAGCAGCTCAAGATGTTCTTTCAGGTTCTGCGAGGTACATTCCAGGGTGTGCACGATTCAGAGCACGAATCCAACCCAGTCAAATCTTACTGGGAAGAATTAATGGTCCAGTTTGTAACATCGACCAACACATTCAGAGGTCAATGGGATAACTCACGAGTTATAAATGTTCAAAACTTGATGGCTGATTTATACGGTTAGCCCCATTGCTTTTTGCAAATGTTGCCTCAACGTCCAAATTAGTTTTACTAATGTGCTCCATTTGCACATGACGTTTCTAATAAATTTATCCTAAAAAGGTTATGTCTGGTAATTAAGAGCGTACGTACTTTTTTTTGGGAGCTATGTGACTTTTGTTCATGTAGTGCCAATCACTAGCCATTATTCTCTGATTTTGTTCACCTCACCACCCCTGCCAGCGAGAATGGAGAATTTGGTACACAGCCAAATCTCCATTCACTGCAGTGGCACTGGAGAATCCCAGTTTCAGGTGAGGTTGGAGAATCCGGCCAATGTCTCTGGCTCAGAAGGGAACAAATTAAACTGTTCAATCTTACTACTGTTGCTGAAGATGTAAACGACACCAATTATTTTATTTTATTCTTTTTCTTTCTTTTCCTTTAAATCCATTTTCCCTTTCTCTCTCTCTCCCTCAGTCCATTCTTCTTTCTCTCTCCCTCTATTTGTTTGTATCCTATTTGGCTGTGATACCTGGAAACACTACCAAGATACCCACTACCCCGACTTGGAAATATCTTGGCCACTCTTTCATTGTCCCTGGGTCAAAATTCTGAAATTATCTTTTGAATAGCACTGTGGGTGTGACTACACCACATGGACTTCAGCAGTTCAAGAAGGCAGTTCACCACCATCTTCTCAAGGGGAAAGTAGGGATGAGCAATAAATGTTGGCCTTGCATTCAACATCTGATCTGAAGGTCAGGGCATCTGGACAACAAAGGTCAGGCAGAGACAGGAGCAACAGCCGATTTCAGCATTGTTGCTGCTTACCAGCAGGATGCTTTCCCAAGCCATCCATCGAATGGGAAGCACAGCCCTCCCCTGGATCCGGTAGTAATCCCCTGCATAAAGGTTCCGGCTCATTCCAAAGTCGGCGATCTTGATGGTGTAGTTTTCGCCAACCAGGCAGTTGCGGGTTGCGAGGTCACGGTGCACAAAGTTCATTGAGGCAAGGTACTTCATCCCCGAGGCTATCTGACTGGCCAGGTGCACCAGACTGGGGTAACTGAGGAGAGAGAGAGAAGTGCAGTTATGGTGAACTTAATTCTTGGCAAATGGAATTTTGGCATTGATTGCTAATGGAGTAGAACCATAAAAAGTTATAGCACAGAAGGTGGCCATTCAGCCCATCTTGTCCATGCTAGTCCGAGAACACCTACTTGCTCTTCTAATCCCACCTTCTTGCACCCAGCCTAACGAAAACATAGATAAAGTAGGGAAGTTTTGTTGCTGTTGTATAGGGAATTGGTGAAACCGTATCTGGAGTGTTGTGCACAGTTTTAGTTCCCTTCAAGAAAGACATTAGGTTCACTGGACTGATTTTAGATTGATTCTAGGGATGAAGGGTTTGTCTTGTGAAAAGCGATTCTACAATTTAGACCTATACACGCTAGAGTTTAGAAGAATGAGAGGCAATCTAATTGAGGTACTAAGATGCTAAGGGGGTTTGCCAAGATAGACATGGAGATGATGTTTCACCTTGTTGGACATTCTGGAACATGAAGCCATAGTTTTAGGCTGACGGGGGCACATTTAAAACAGAAATGAGGAGGAATTACTTCACCCAAAGGGTCATGAATCTGTAGAATTCTCTACCCAGAGTGCAGAGGACGCCGGAACACTAAACAAATTTAAGGAGGGAATAGATAGGTTTTTAATTAGTAGTGGGATGGAGAGTTATGGGAAGCAGGCAGGAAGGTGGAGATGAGACCAAGATGAGATCATTCATGATCATATTGAATGGCAGAACAGGCTTGAAGGACTGAACTGCCTACTTCTGGTCCTAGTTTTTATGATCCTTTCCAGAACTGAAAGCAAAGATGTTACCTTAGACTTGTAGGGACCTTGGTTAGACCATGCAGTACTATGCACTGTTTTATATAAAGGAAAATACAGACAGTAGAGGTGGTGCAAAAATAGATTTGCCTGAAAGATATGTGACATCAAAGTTCTAACTATTGGGCAGAGTTGAGCAGCCTGGGTTGTTTTCTCTTGAAAAGATGAGAATATCGTGGGGAATGATGTGATAAGAATTGTTTTGATATTAAAGGGTTTTGACACGGTAACTGTGGAGAGGGTGCTTCCACCACTTGTGGACAAGACCAGAAACTAAGGATTATACAAATGAGACTGTCCCCAAAAATCCAAACATAGAATCATAGAATCCTACAGTGCAGAAGGAGACCGTTTGGCCCATCAGGTCTGCACTGACAACAATCCCAGCCAGGTTCTATACAACCTCACTTATTTAATCTGATAATCACCCTGCACTAAGGAACAATTTTAGCATGGCCAATCAACCTAACCTGCACATCTGTCGACTGTGGGAGGAAACTGGAGCATCCAGAGGAAACCCAAGCAGATAGGGGGAGAATGTGCAAACTCTGCACAGACAGTGACCTGAGGCCAGAATTGAACCCAGGCCCCTGTAGCTGTGAGGCAGCAGTGTTAACCATTGCGCCACTGTGCTGCCTAATAAATCAGGCAAAACCTCTTTAATGTTTGAAGTGAATGGTGTGTATTCATTTGAGTGGAGGCTCATGTGCCATGTATTAACTAAAAAGACAGAATTTGGATTGCAAAGATCTATCGATCTCAGATTTAAGACTGATATTTCATCCAGCATTAAGTCCATTAGTAGTAGAGTGTTCCGGACTGAGGTTGTGCCTCAGACAGGGAGTTCAGGACCGAGTAGTACTGGCATAACTGACATGCAGGGAAAGGCATTTGAGGAAGGGGAGGGCAACCTTTTAAGTTGGCATCACAGATCTGAGTCCCTCAGTCAGTGGTGGTGCAACCTGCATACAGCCCATCTGGGTTCTGAGTGCAGCCCATGAGACATTCTGTTGACCGTTGTTCACATGCAGGGTTGCCACATTCCACTAATTTCTGACCCATAGTGTTCTCCTACCAATATGACTGAAGTAAAACGCATGTAAAGCAAGGGCAAATGCAGTGAGGTGTTGTTAATTGCTCACAACATTAATGATGAGAGGAGTGCCTTCAAAGTATAAATATTTTGTTTTCACATTTGAAGTTGATGACAGTTATATTAATATATAAATGATTAAGTATTTTCTATAACTCATTATGAAATATTTGGTGTGTATTAAATAAAGTTAACCTTAATCATGGGGGGTCATGGCTCGTGAACAAGCCTGATTTCAAGCCTAAGGTTGCCTATTGCTGCCCAGAGCGGTGGACACGTGGCAGGCTGCCAGCAAGGAAAGGGAACGGTAGCAAAAGCGAGTGAATCATCGGCCCTTTCTGTTTTCATAAGAACTTAAGAACTAGGGGCAGGAGTAGGCAATTCAGCCTTCGAATCTGCTCCGTCATTAAATATAATCATTGCTGATCTCATCTCAGCCTCAACTACACTTCCTTGCCTGTTCACCATAGCCCTTCAATCCATTGCTAAATAAAAT
>JARDVH010000084.1:89865320-89875657 GCA_030324005.1 Negaprion brevirostris | reverse complement strand
TTTTACTCTTGTAATCTCGAGGAAGAATCATTTCTCTCAGCCATTTTTGACCTGGAATAGTTTTGTAAAGTAATTTATCTTGAATGGAGAGAGACTGCAAACCTCTGGGGCACAAAGGGATCTGGGTTGTTCTGCTACATGAATCTTAAAGGGTAGGTACAGTGAGTGGTTAGGAAAGCAACTGGGATGTTGCCCAACAGGGAATAGAATATCAAAATGGGGAAGCTTTGCTACAATCATTCTGAAACCACAAAAATCCAGGACTACACCTGGATTTTTGTGATTTCAGGATTTGGGCAAGGGGAGGCAAAGGCAACTCAGGGCTTTGTTCCTCAGTGACCTGGAAATGCACTGCCTACCAGAGTGAAGGAAGGGAAGGCGATGAATGATTTCAAAGGAAGATTGGAATGTCTCTTGAAGTGTGGTGTATGTGGTGCCTGTCTCTTTAAGAAGATGTGGCGCAACTGAGTCACCTGACTTGAGAGACCAATGGAACTGAGAGTGAGTAATCACAGCAGAGAGAATTTTCTCTCAGGTATTTTATTTCTGGGACCATGTTGTAACTGCGGCTGTGCCCCAGGCCAGCCTAAGCCTAAGAGGGTGCATAAAACTCCTATACCTAATTTTCTCTTATCAATAAATATCTTTTGTCCCAAACAAAGTCACAACATAACATGAGGGTACTGAACTTTTAGGGGCATGGCTGGGAGTTTGGGGGGGTTGTCGTTGGGAGACCATGGTGGGTAATTGGGTAATGAGACTGATTTGATTGCTTAACAGTGAGCCAACCCAGACTTGATTGGCCGAATGCCTTCTTTCTGCGCTGTGATGGCTCTTTTTAGTTGACTGCACACAAAGCAAGGCTGCTCAATAAAAAGCAGGGTTACAATGCCACTGCTGAGCGACAAAGTGCTCGCTTCTTTTTCTGCCGCTGGTTCAAACCTGATGCTCGGGACGTCACTTGCGCCAGCAATCTTTTCTTCTAGCTCATGGTTGGCTAGGAACTGGTTGAGGTCTCCATTCTCCATGTACTCGGTGATCATGCAGAGGGGGTCATCACGCACACACACACCCAGCAAGCGAATAATGTTAGGATCCTTGAGCCGCGACATAATCTTCACCTCCTTTAGAAAGTCGTTCCTGTCGGTGGAAAGATAAAAGGTCAAGCATGGACCGAGGACTTGTCATCTTAGGAGATCTGTACACAGTGACGAAACCAACAACTGGCTTTTCTGTACCACTTTTACATTGTTAAACATCTCAAAGCATCACGCTGAGGGGGGTTTTTGGATCACTAATTGACACCGAGCCACATGAGGCGATATTAAGATGGGTGCCCAAAGTTTTGTTGACAGGTAGGGTTTGAGAAAGATCTAGAAAGGACTGAGTGACAGAGAGAGGAAGAGAGGTAATTCCAGAGTTTGGGCAAAGGCTGTTGAAAACAGGTCTGAAGAAGCCTTGGAGAGCTTTGAAGCTGGGGGAGATTACAGAGATTTGGACTGTGATTCTCCCAAAAAAGTTCTAAATGTTGAATTCACGGGAAAACTGGTGTAAACCATGCAGGTTTTTTCAATGTGACTTCAGACAAGAGTCTCCCAGATTCTATGCAATGCAACGTCACAATTGGGAATATCATTAAAAGCGCAGGGAGTGGAGCTGTTTCACGCTGGAAGGCTGATAACTCCAGGTCTCTGCGCATGGTCAGTGGCCCCGAACTGTCAGCCTGCAGTTTGCTAGCCAGCTCGATCACTCGCCAGCCCGGGACCTTTGCAGTGCTGCCCCTCCACTCCATGCCCGATCTCCAGCCCACCCCACAACCCTCCCCCCAGACAGACCCTTAAATCCCCTTCCCCCCCAGAAAGCAGAACCCCACCCTGTCAGACCACCCCAGCTGACCACTCCCCCCAGAAAGCAGAACCCCGACTCCCAGCCCATCCCGATCACTGGCCTCCCTCCTGTCCCCATCAATTGTAATGGCAAAGTGGCCGTGGAAGCCCCTACTGATCATGCCCTAGGTCCTGCCCTCAAGAGGCCCCAGCCCCCTTGACACTACCCCATGCCTGCTGGGCTGTGCCAAGGTGCCCCATGGGCATGGGTACTTGGCCCCTTGAGCAGTGCTGGGGGCCCAGGGGTCACCCACCCCAAGCCCGACCCCTGCGGGGCCCCACTTGCCCCCCCTTCACTCCAGTGGGGTCGTCCTGGTAGTTCCCTGAAAGTGAGGAGTTAATCTGAACCCCCTGGAGTGAAATACTCCTGATGGGCTGGGAGATGCTAGCAGCTCAGGAAATTCAGTTCCGGGCCTGTTAATCAGATTTAAGTTGCATTAAAAGTAGATTTAAATCACTTACCTGGTGTTCCTGCTCGTTTCCAGCACAGTTCAGATGCATAGGTTTTCCAGTGCTGGGAGATGCGCGCATGACGGGAGCACGTGATTCCCCCAGCCTGCTGCACTAAAAGATTAGTGCGGCAGGATGGGAAAATCGCCCCCTTGATTTGGGAGAGGGGGGTGCATGAAGCCACCGGGGAACACAGAGGAGAGATTTGAGAACAAGGATTTTAAAATAGAGACATTACTGGATTGGGAGCCAGTGTTGGTCAGGGCAAGCACAGGGGTGAATGGGACTTAATGCGGGTTAGGACACAGGTGGCAAAAACTTTGGATGAGCTCAGGGTGACGGAGGTTGGAAGGTAGTTCATTGGCACCCTGTGAGATTTGACAGGATATGGGTGATGGAAGTTCAGTAAAGGCCAACTCCTCAATCTAAAACTGCCAAGTGCAGTTAAGCTTGAAGATCCAGAAATGGTGATTGAAAAGCGGGTGCAGCGGTTGGAGAGTCAAGGATGGAAGATACAAATTAAAATCGGAGCAAGATGTTTTGTGAGTGACAAAAGGCTAGAACTTTCTTCCATAAATGGTAATTGATGCTAAGATTTCTGATATCAAAAGGGTATTAAGTTAGAAATGAGGTCTCCGATCAACCATGATTGCACGATTGACAAAATAGATTTGAGTGCTAAAAGGACTGGCCCTGTTGCAGAGATTACTTGTGCATTTCAATTCAGCGAAAGGAGATTACTGCATAGTAATGTAACTGCTTCATTTCCTTGCCAAGAAACAGCATTCATGCACGTAAACATGTGCACACAAAAACATGGATACACATGCAATCACACATGTGCAGGTGCACGTGCACACACAAACACACACACATGCACACATACACACAAGCGCAGATGAACATGTGCTTTCAACTGCCGATTTCCCCACCTGGCATTCTTAGTGGCATCTGAGCGCAGCATTTTCACTGCCACCATCAGGGGGCGACCTTTGCGGACATTGAGGGGGAATCCCAGGCTCTCCAAATCCTGAGGACTGTCCACTTCACACAGGTGAACCTAGAGGAAAGTCGGGGAGAGAATGTATTGGCTTTAGTGTGTTCCTCCACCACTGATTTCTTAAAGAATTCTGTAAGTTCTAATGAGGGAGCGAAGTCCAGGGCACTCTGCAATCCCCCCGAATCAGCCACATGTCTCTGTTGTGAAGCTATGGATTCCTATAGCAAAAAGCAAGGCAATGTGGCCCATCCTGTCCATGGAAACTCCACCCTCATTCTTTCCCCATAGCTCTGCAAATCTTATTTTTCTCTTTATTCGAATCCAATGCTATTCCCTTTTTAAAATTTATTACTGAATCACCCTTTCAGGCAGTGCATTTCGAATCACAACAACTTGTTGTGCAAGAGGAGATTCTCCTCATTCCCACAGCTAGCTAGTTTGCCTATTATCTTTAATCCTCTGGCTCACAACTAAAATAACTTTTGAGGCCAGTGTTGCTTCTCTAAACTTTAGATTTATTTACATAGTCAGCAACAGTCAGACAGGTACTTCCTCATATAAACCCTGACACTTATCATAGAAATGCTCATCATAGAATCCCTACAGTGCAGAAGGAGGTCATTTGTCCCATCAAATCTGCACCAACGACAATCCCATCCAGGCCCTCTCCCCGTAACCCCGCGTATTTACCCTGCTAATTCCCCTGATAATAAGGGGAAATTTATCATGGCCAATGAACCTAAACTGCACATCTTTGGACTGGAAGGAAACCGGAGCACCCAAAGGAAACCCATGCAGACATGGGGAGAATGTGCAAACTCCACATACACAGTCGCCTAAGGCTGGAATTGAACCCAAGCCCGTGGTTCTACCAACCACTATGCAACCGTGCTGCCCCATATTATATGCACAGGCAGGGATCCCTGATTGGACAAGCCATCACTGCCTTAATCGGGAAGGTCCACATTGTGGGTATTGTTAAAGTCATTACAAGGAACCTCTATGAAATTGGCCAGCAGAGATTGCACACCTGAATTCAGAACTGGCCTGGTAGCTATCCTTTGTTTTAAAGTAAAGTTTAAAGTTTATTTATTTATTAGTCACAAGTAAGGCTTACATTAGCACTGCAGTGAAGTTACTGTGAAATTCCCCTAGTTGCTACTCTCTGGCACCTGTTTGGGTTAATCCACCTAACCAGCATGTCTTTCAGACTGTGGGAAGAAATTGGAGTTCCCAGAGGAAACCCACACAGACACGGGGAGAAACTCAACACCGACAGTGATCCAAGCCGGCAATCGAACCCGGGTCCTTAGTGCTATGAGGCAGCAGTGCTAATCACTGTGCTTCCATGCTGCCCAGTATTTTCATTTACGTGGAGGGACATCAGACATCTTCACTCATTGGCATGGCACTGTCACCCACATGCCAATGGGTGAGGCCTGCTCTAAGGATAAATACTAAAATCTATGGAATTTAATGTAGAGAGATGGAGGAAGAATGAAGAAAGATAATACAAAATTAGAAGCACAATTTTAAAGGTGTTGTAGGAACAGAGAGACGTGCAGGTGTACACGAGAACATGCAAACTCCACACACTGACAGTCACCCAAGGCTGGAATTGAACCCAGGTATTTGGCGCTGAGGCAGCAGTGCTAACCACCATGCCATCCCTGGCATTACCACTGTGCCACCATCTCCCCACTAATTGCATTGAATTCTGGACACCATACTTTTGGAAGGACAACAAGGCCTTGGGAGAGAGAGTGCTCAGAAGGGATTTATCAAAATGATACCAAGAGGGGCAGTGGAGAAGCTGGGGTTGTTCTACTTGCAGCAGAACAGGTCCAGGAAGAAATTGAATGGTGATGTTCAAAATTACAAAGGGTTTTAACAGCAAATAAGGAGAAACTGTTTCTGGTGGTAGGTGGTGCTGGTAGCTGGAGAGCACAGATTCACCGTGGCAAGAGAACTGGAAGGGAGATGAGAAAGACTTTTTGGTGCAGTGAGATAATACAGCCCACAAAGGCGGAGGAAGCAGATTCAATGAAAACTTTCCAATGGGAACACTTGAAGGGAAAAATTTATGTGTTCCATTGAGAAAGGGTAAGGAATGTGACCAGCTGGACAGCCCCTTTTCAAGAGCCAATGGAGACAGCCTCCTTTGCTCTTTAGCGTTTTGCATATTTGCCACAGCAGGTCAGTTCATCGGTTGGTTCTGGCTCAACTGTGCACAATGCCTGCCCATTGCTGACTCAGCAGAGACTCTGCCCAATTTCACCCAACTACATTCAAGTCACCATCCGCTGTTTGAATGGTTGCCACTTGGAGCTTGGGACCATTTTAAATGATCAACAGGCAATAGTTTATTCACAAGTCCTTTTGTAAAGGCGTCAAATTGATTTTTAAAATAGCTCCCTGCCACCATCCTTACAACTTACCTCCCCAAACTGCCCCTCCCCCAGTTTCTCTCGGAAAACAAGCCGTTGTCGTGGAAATTCACCAACAGCGATGTCCTTCCCGGCCAATGCATCGATGGTGATGGCTGGTACAGCATAGGTGTTATTCCCGGTCACTCCCTGCAGGTTGATGATATCTGCCTCAGCGTAGTGTGGCACATTGTTCTGGAATCCAGTTTGGAAGGCCACCTTGGTGAGGTCAGGCTCTGCGTACTCCCCATTGCAGGCTGAAAGAGAAAGGAGAGAATGAATAATCTATCCCCGTAATGTCAGTCGCATCTGCCTTAGTCCATCAACTTTTTAAAAAATTTATTCAGCGACATGGATGTCGCTGGCTGACCAGCATTTATTGTCCATTCTTAGTTACCCTTGGAGGGCAGTTGAAAGTCAACTACATTGCTTTGGGTCTGGATCAGACCGGATATGGATTTCTTTCCCTAAAGGACAGTCATGAACCAGATGTGTTTTCCGGCAGTCAACAATAGTTTCATAACCATTAATAGATTTTTCATTCCAGATATTTTTATTGAATTCAAATTCCAACATCTGCCATGGCGGGATTCAAACCTGGATCCCCAGAACATTTGCTGAGTTTTGGGATTAATAGTCTAGTGATGATACCACTAGGCTGCCGAATATCTCATTTGTGCTTTTGTTAACTCCAGTTAACAAAAACACCCTGGCAAACAGGTGGTACAGTGGTTACTTGGCAGGGACCTGGGTTCAATTCCAGCCTCGGGTGACTGTCTAACCTGCACATCTTTGGATTGTGGACGAAACTGGAGAAAACCCACACAGACATAGAGAGAACGTGCAAACTCCACACAGACAGTTATCCAAGGCTGGCATCAAACCTGGGTCCCTGGCGCTGTGAGGCAGCAGTGCTAATCACTGTGCCACTATAGTGTAAACATGAAGGTGTAATCACTGTATACATGAATGAATATTGATTGGGTAACCGTATTAAAGTACTAAATCATGTTAATTTGTGACTGGTAAATGTAACTGAACTATAACAGTATAAGAATACTGTAGCTGATTGGGAAGCTTATACTTCATCTTGTGTGGGTATAGGTTCCCTTGTCTGCACAAATAAATCAAAGAAACTTCAGGCTCATCTGGTCTCTGTGGAGTTGGAGGGTACTGATTCCCTCCCTTTCAATTCTAACAAGTAAGAAAAAGTAAAGGGGATAGAGACACCATCCATTAACTAGAAAGGTTAAAAACAGCATTGAACTTAAAAAAGCATATAATCATGCAAAAACAGGTGGAAGGAAGGTAAAAAGATTGGAGGAATAGAAGGAACAGCAAAGGTTGAGTGAAATTAATAAGGAGGGAAAGGTTATAGTACAAGCAAAAGCTAGCCAGAAGTATAAAAACAGACAGTAAAAGTTTCTCTCATATTAACTAAGTGAGAATTAATATTATGGAAACTGAGTCTGGAGAGTCGATCATGGAAAACAAGGAAGTAGCAGATGAATTGAACCGGTATTTTGCATCAGTCTTCACTGTTGTGGATACAAATAACACCTCAGAAACTGCTATAAACCAGGAAATAGAGGGAAGGAGGAACTCAGGAAAATTATAGTCATCAGTGAACTAAGTAGGACTGAGTGAATTGTTGGGGCTGACAAATCCTTGCGTCCTGATGGACTTCATCCTAGAATCTTTGAAGAAGTGTCTAGTGAAACAGTTGATGCACTGGTTTTAATTATCCAAAATCCCAAATTCCAGAAAGGTCCATTGGATTGGAAATTGGCAAATGTAATTCCATTATTCAGAAAAGGAGGGAGACAGAAGGCAGGAAACAACAGACCAATTAGCTGTTGTTGGGAAAATATTCAAAGCTATTACTAAAGAATCTATGGCAGGACATTTGGATAAATTCAAGGTAATCTGACAGAGTCAACATGGTTTTGTGAAAGATAAATCATGTTTAACCAATTTATTGGAGTTTTTTGAGGAAGCAATGTGCTGTGGATAAAGAGATAAAGTGGATGTATTATAGTTAGATTTGCAGAGGGCATTTTATAAAGTGCCACATCAAAGGTTATTGCAGAAAATGGTATGGGGTAACGTATTGGCATAGATAAAACATTGGCTGGTGAACAGGAAGCAGAGAGTAAACAGAAATGTGTATTTTTCAAATTGGCAAGATGTAACAAGTGTGCCACAAGGATCAGTGCTGGGGCCGCAACTGTTTCCAGTTTGTGTAAATCACTTGAAGGAAGGGATTGAAGGGATGGTGGCTAAATTTGCTGATGACACGACGATAAGTAGGAAAGTAAGTTGTGACGAGGATATAAGGAGGCTTCAAAGAGATATAGATAGGTTGAATGAGTGGGAAGATATCTTTAAATTTGCTGATGCCACGAAGAAAAGTAGGAGGACATAAGGAGGCTACAAAAAGATAGGTTAAGTGAGTGGGTAAAAATCCAGCAAGTAGAGCATAATGCGGGTAAAATGTGAAGTTGTCTATTTTCGCAGGAAGAATAAAAAAGCATATTATCTCAATGGTGAGAAGTTACAGAGATATGAGATGCAGAGAGATCTGGGTATCTAGTGCATGAATCACAAAAGGCCAATATGCAAGTACAGCAAATAATTGGGAAAGCTAATAGAATGTTATCAGTTATGGTGATGGAAAGTAAATACAAAAATAGGGAAGTTATGCTCCAGTTTTTCAGAGCACTGGTGAAACCACATTTGCAGTGCTGTGTACAATATTGATCACCTTATTATAGGAAGGATATAAATGCATTAGAAGCAGTTTAGAGAACATTTCCCAGACTAATGTCATGAATGGGAGGTTGTCTTCTGCTGAAAGATTGAACAGGCTAGGCATTTATCTGCTGAAGTTGAGAAGAGAAAGAGACAACTTGATTGAAACAAGATCCTGAGGGAACTGGATACAGTGGATGTGGAGATTCCTCATGTGGCAGAACCTACAACTAGGGGGTCAAGGTTTAATATGAAGATGTCACTCATTTAAAATTGAGATTAGGTGATATTTATTCCCTGAGAGAGTTACAAGTCTCTGGGGCTCTCTTCCTGAAAAGGTGGTGGAAGCAAAATCTTTGGATTTTTTTAAGGCTGAGGAGGATAGATTCTTGAGAAGCCAGGGGGAGCGACGGGTTATCAGGGGTAGATGGGATGCAGATTTGAGGATACTGTCAGATTAACCGTGATTTTATTAAATTGCGGAACAGGCTTAAGGGGGCCAAATGGCCTAACTCCTGCTCCATGCTTTATGTGTTCACAAACTGATATTTCTTTCTCCTTCATATATTTCTGTAACCTACCATTAACCATATCTATGTAGAAGAATGAGGGAACCTAATCGTAAAATGTGTATTTGGTTGTTTGAGGAGCGAAATAAATGTATTATCCTCCCACACAGTAAAGGTGCTTTAAGCAAAGCACAAATCAAACTACTTGGGACATGGAAGCATGGTGATTACGTTGCTGGACCAGTAATCCGGAGACCCAGGCTAATGCTTTGAGGGACAAGGGTTCAAAACTCACCACAGCAGCTGGTGAAGCTTTCCAGAAGTGAGGCGAGGGTCATTGGCCTTGACATCAAGGCAGCATTTGACCAAGTGTGGCATCAAGGAGTCCGGGCAAAGCTGGAATTGATGGAAATCAGGGAAAAAAATCTCTGCTGGTTTGTGTCATGCATGGAAAAAAGGAAGGGGTCAATCATCCCAGTCCGAGGACATCACTGTAGGTTAGTATCCTAGGCCCAATCATCTTCAGTTGCTTCATTAATTTTTTTCTCCACAACAAAGTCAGAAGTGGGGATATTTCCTGATGACAGCACAACGTTTAGCAC
Source organism: Negaprion brevirostris (assembly GCA_030324005.1). Taxonomy (NCBI): domain Eukaryota; kingdom Metazoa; phylum Chordata; class Chondrichthyes; order Carcharhiniformes; family Carcharhinidae; genus Negaprion; species Negaprion brevirostris. The sequence continues at coordinate 89,866,033 of JARDVH010000084.1, read as the reverse complement.
CACTCATGACTCCTGAGATACTGAAAGCAGTCCATTCGCATATGCAGCAAAACCTAGGTGATATTTAGGCTTGGGCTGACAAGTGGTACTTATCATCTGTGCACGTAAGTGCCAGGCAATTACCTTCTCCATTAAGGGAGAATCCAATCGTCTCCCTGTAACATTCAATGTCATTACTATGACTGAACCCCGCACTATCAACATCCTGGAGGAACATTGATCAGAAACTGAACTGGACTAGCCACATAAATGCTGTGACTACAAGAGCAGACACAGTAAGAAGTCTCACAACACCAGATTAAAGTCCAACAAGTTTATTTGGTAGCAAAAGCCTTCTGAGCTTTTGAGATTTCACTAACTGTCCTTAAAATCCCACTAATTGTCTGGCTGGAGACAATACACATCTCTTTAACCTGTGCTTAACCCTCTCTCCACTCACATTGTTTGTAACTTTAAGACTTGATTATCTATAAAGACTCGCATTCCAACCGTTATTTTATAAATTGAGTTTATGTCTTTATATGCCCTGTTTGTGAACTGAAATCCCACTCACCTAATGAAGGAGCAGCGCTTCGGAAGCTAGTGGCTTTTACTACCAAATAAACCTGTTGGATTTTAACTTGGTGTTTTGAGACTTCTTACTATGTTTACCCCAGTCCAACGCCAGCATCTCCACATCATGGCTACAAGAGCAGGTCAGGGGCTGGGAATTT
>JARDVH010000084.1:88766302-88776999 GCA_030324005.1 Negaprion brevirostris | reverse complement strand
CCAGAGTCTGAACCGTGCTGGGCTGTTCTCAGCTGTTCCGAAACCGGTCTAATCTGAGAAGCTGTCAACTGTAAACACAGTCTGTTGCTGTAAACAGAGGAACCTTGTTCCAAAATAGAGTTTGCAAACAGCGACCGAGGCTTGGAATAAACAGAGCACAGCAATGTCTCAACAAAACCCGAATCCGTGAAGGGTCTGGTGCTCAATTTGTGACGGGGGTTGCCCGAGGGAGCTGCGAAATCACACACTCAGGACTTTGCTCTGCAGTCTCATACCCAGGACTGTACCTCCGGCAACGCAGCATGCCTTCGGCAGTTAGCCATATCATGGTGTCTCGTGCTCTCACCTTCCGAGGCTGAACGTCCCGATTCTCGGCTTGGGTCACTGTCCGTGTGGAGTTTGTATGTTCTCCCCGTGTCTGTGTGGGTTTCCTCCAGGTACTCTGGTTTCCTCCCACACTCCAAAGATGTGTGGGCTAGTTTGACTGGCCGTGATAAATTGCCCCTAAGCGTCACGGGATGCATAAATTAGAGGGATTAGCGGTGAAAGTATGTGGCGTTATGCAGGTGGGGCCTGGGTGAGATTGTTGGCAGTGCAGACTCGATGGGCCGAATGGCCTCCTGTGTGGTGGGGATTCTACGTCCTGAGTTCAAATTCCTTCCTCAGAGATTTGAGCACTTTAGCTCGGCTGATGTTCCCAGTGCAGTGCTGCAGGAACACTGCAGTGTTAGAGGGACCATCTTTCGATATAGATAATAAATTGAGGCCCCATCTGCGGGGAGGCAGTGGTGGAATGGTATTATCACTGGACCGGTAATCCAGAGTAATCTCTGGACCGGGTTTCGAATCCGGGCTCCATGGCGGCGAAATACGAATTCAGTAAAAATCTGAAATGAGAAAGTCTAATAATGACCACAAACCATTATCGTAAGAATCCATTTGGTTCACAATTATAATTTAGGGAAGGAAATCTGCCATTTTTACCTGGTCAGGGCTACGTGTGACTTCAGAGCCACAGCAATGTGGTTGACTTTCAACAGTGGTTAGCAGTGCTGTGTCACAGCTCCAGGGACCTGGGTTCGATTCCCAGTTTGGGTCACTGCCTGTGTGGACTTGCACGTTCTCCCCGTGTCTGGGTGGGCTTCCTCCGGGTGCTCCAGTTTCCTCCCACAGTCTGGTTAGGTGCATTGGCCACACTAGATTTTCCCTCGGTGTACCCGAACAGGCGCCGGAATATGGTGACCGGGGGATTTTCACAGTAGCTTCATTGCGGTGTTAATGTGAGCCTACTTGTGACACTAATAAAATAAATGTTAAAGCTTAAAGAAGTGGCTAAGCAAGCCACTCAGTTGAAGTGTGATTAGGGATGGGTAATAAATATTGGCCCAGGCAGCCATCCTGTGAATGAACATAAAAATGGGAGATGTTGCAGCACTACTTTGGGAAACAGCAGGCGAGTTCGCCCCCTCATTTGCCCCAGCCAATATCTATCTCTCAACCAACACTATCTAAGTCTGTTCGTGATCACGCTGATAGCTGGCTGCTGCATTTCCGATGTGAAGATGCCAGCGTTGGGCTGGGGTAAACACATTAAGAAGTCTCAGAAAGCCAGGTTAAAGTCCAACAGGTTTATTTGTAGCAAATACCACTAGCTTTCAGAACTGGCTGTTCCTTCGTCAGGTGAGTGGGAGTTTTGCAACACTTCACTGTTTCCACAGCAGCTTAGCACTTCCGCTGGTTGTGAATGGCACAATATGAATGCAGGTCCTCCTTTTGGAAGCAGACCTGCCTTTTGGTTTCAATGAAATGTTTGCTCTCTGACAGATTCTGGAGAGGAGAGTCTGGCTTAAGTTTAAAGTTTATTTATTTGTGTCACAATTAGGCTCACATTAACACCACAATGAAGTTACTGTGGAAATCCCCTAGTCGCCACACTCCTGTTCGGGTACACTGAAGGAGAATTTAGCACAGCCAGTGCACCTATCCAGCCCGTCTTTTGGACTGTGGGAGGGAACTGGAGCACCCAGAGGAAACCCACGCAGACACAAGGAGAATGTGCAGACTCTGCACAGACAGTGATCCAAAGCCGGGAATTGAACCCTCGTCCCTAGCGCTGTGAGGCAGCAGCACTAACTACTGTGCCACCGAGCGATTTGTCACACATTTCAGCTTAATTAAAGGACAATTGCCTCTTTCACTTCCTATCCACTCGCGTGTGTTGGCCAGGGAGCTTTCAGTTCATTGCGGACCTCACCTGCTTGTGTCCCTTTACACTGTCAAACCCAGAACCGGATGGGTCTGGGAGCTCACAAACCGGCACATGGCTTAATTCCTGAAAAAAATCAGAGTGAGTCACTTTTCAAACCATGCTGGTCCAGTGAACAGTCCACCAGGATGGCACAGTGGTTAACATTGTTGTCTCACAGCAGTAGGGAACCTGCGTTCGATTCCAGCCTTGAGTGACTGTGTGGAGCCCATACGTTCTCCCCGTGTCTGTTTGGATTTGCTCTGGATGCTCCGGTTTCCTCCTACAGTCTAAAGATGTGCAGTTTCGGTGGATTGGCCATGTTAAATGCCAGTGGTTACGGACAGGGTCAGACCTGGGTAAGATGCTCTTTTGGAGAGTCAGTGCAAACTCAATGGGCCGAATGGCCTCTGCTTTTTTTATTCATTCGTGGAACATGGGTGTCACTGGCTGGCCAGCATTTAATTGTCCATCACTAGTTGCCAGTGGAGGATAGTTGAGAAATAACCACATTGATATGGCCCTGGAGTCACATGTAGGCCAGACCGGGTAGGGACAGCAGATTTCCTTCTCTAAAGGACATAAGTGAACCTGATGGGTTTTTCCAACAATCGCCAATGGTTTTATGGTTGTCAGATTCTTAATTCAGGATTTTTTTTTATTGAATTCAAATTCCACCATCTGCCGTGGCAGGATTCGAACCCGGGTCCCCAGAACATTAATTGAGTTTCTGCATTAATAGTCTAGCGATAATACCACAAAGTCATCGGCTATCCTTCCTGCATTGTAGGGATTCTTTGGGGGTGGGTTGGTGTGAAGCCATAAAATTCCACCCACAATGTGCCTGAACCAACTCTCAGAATATTTCTGAATCCAATCCTGTGAAATCCAAACCTTGTAATCGGGACCAATTTGGTGCCCAGACCCTAACAGAGGGCCATATATTTGTAATCTGCACATTGTTTCTATTCCAATGATCATCTAACACCCTCTTGAATACCTCCAGTGAACTAGTCTTTACCATATTTCCAGGCAGTGAGGAGGCAAAGATGTACAGGTTTGGTTGATGGACCCAGGTAAATTGCCCCTTAGTGTCAGGGGAATTAGCAGGGTACATATAAAGTAAAGTTTATTTATTGATCGCAGGTAAGACTTACATTAACACTGCAATTAAATATTTCCCCAGTCACCACATTTCAGCACCTGTTCGGGTCAATGCACCTAACCAGCACATCTTTCAGACTGTGGGAGGAAACTGGAGCACCTGGAGGAAGCCCACGCAGACATAGGGAGAATGTGCAAACTCCACACAGACAGTGACCTAAGCCAGCAATCAAACTTAGGCCCCTGGTGCTGTGAGGCAGCAGTGCTAAACACTGTTCCACCGTGCCACCCTTATTCTTTCCCTATAGATAGATGTTGATGCTGGCTCAGCCAGCATTTCCTACCTACTTTTTATTACCCTTGAGAAAGTGGCGATGAGTCACCTTCTTGAAACTCTGCAGTCCATGTGTTGTAGGTGCACCCACGGCGCTGTTAGCGAGGGAGTTTCAGGACAGAACAACAGTAGAAGGACAGCCAATAGATATCGAAGTCAGAATGGAAACTTCGAGAGGGAACTTGCAGGTGTTAGCGTTTGCATGCCTTTGCATGCATCTGCTTCCCTTATCCCCTTCGGTGTTAACGGTGTAGAAATCTTAGATTTGGAAGGTACCTTTGAATTGCGTAGGGCAGGAAAGGCTAACCTTTCCCCACCGTCATTTGGGAAAAGGCTAAATGTAAACGGGAAGAGGTGGGAATCATTACAGACTCTGCGGCTATCATCTGTTCATTCCCCTGACAGTTTAATTATGGTGAAAGAAACTCTTCCATTACGCAATAGTCCTTTCTGGCATTTGGCCCTTCCTCTCCACCAGAAATCCTTCTCTCTAAACAGGATGGAGGCAGAGAACTAGGTTAAATGTGCCAGTACAGTTATTGTCTCTGCCTTGGACCCCTGTATAGAATTATAACATCCTACAGTCCTGCAACCCTCTTATATCTTGGCGCCTCTATCATCTTGCGTGTTCCTGATTTCCTGTACTCCAGCATTGGTGCTTGCTTCAGGCGCCCGAGCTCCAAACTCCAGAATTCCTTCCCTACATCCATCCGATTCCCTGGCCTCAATTAAGACACTGCTGAGAGCCTACTGTAAGATCTGGTCACCCTGCCCAGATATCTCTTTAAATGGCTTGGTGCCAAACCTTTTTTGACGATCGCTCCTCTGAAGTTGGCTCTCATCGCATTCTAGACACAAACCAGGGAACTACAGGCCAGTCAGTCTCACAGAAATGGTAGGAAAACTATTGGAGAAACTTCTGAAGGAGAACACCTATTTCCACTTGGAGAGGCAAAGCTTGATGAGGGATAGTCAGCATGGCCTCATCAGAAGGTCATGCCTAACAATTTTTTTGAGGAGGTGACCAGGTGTGTAGACAAGGGTAGTGTAGTTGATGTAGTCTATATGGATTTCAGCAAAGCATTTGACAAGTCCCCACAAGGCAGACTTGTAGAGAAAGTAAATGCAAATGGGATCTAGGGTAATTTGATAAAGTGGATTCAAAGTTGGCTCAGTTGTAGGAGACAGAGGGTAACGACAGCCTTAGTGACTGGAAGCCAGTGTCATTGGCGGAGCACAAGGATCCATGCTGGGCCCCCTTTTCTTCTTTTGTATAAATGGCATAAATGTCTATGTGGGAGGTAAGATTAGTGGATGACACAAAGATTGGTCGGGTGGTTAACAGTGAGGTAGAGAGTCTTGGGCAACAAGAAGATATAGATGGAATGGGTAGATAAGTGGCAAATGGAATTTAACTCTGAAACTGTGAGGTTATACACTTTGGAAGGAGTAAGTTGACTAGAAAGTATTCAATGAATGATAGAAGTTCTGTGGAAGAAAGGGACTTTGGCATATTTGTCCAAAGATCTCTGAAGTCATGTAATTATTGTGGTGGGAAAGGCATTTGGGAGACTCACCTTTATCAATCAAGACCATAGATTACAAAAGCTGGGAAGTCCTCTTAGATTGTATAAAACTTTGGTGGGGCCACAGCTAGAGTACTGAGTGCAGTTGCGGCCACCACATTACCAGAAAGGTATGATTGCACTGGAATTTATCAAATTCAAGTTCCAGCACATGCCTTGGCAGGATTCGAACTTGGGTCCCCACTACATTAGCTGAGTTTCTGCATTAATAGGCTAGCGAATAGCCAGTGGTGTTCAGTCCAGTGCAGAGGAGGTTCACCAGGATGCTGCCTAGGATGGAACATTTGAGTTATGAAGAGAGGTTGGATAGGCTTGCGTTGTTTCATCAGAGCAGAGAAGACTGAGGGGCGACCTGATCAAGATGTACAAGATTATGAGGGACATGGACACAGTGGATAAGGAGCAGCTGTTCCCCTTAATTGAAAGGGTCAGTTGCAAGAGGACGTAGGTTCAACATGAGGAACAGGAGCTTTAGGGAGGATATGAGGAAAACCTTTTCACCCAGAGGTTGGTGACAGTCTGGAATGTGCTCCCTGGGAGGGTGGTGGGGGCAGGTCACCTCACATCCTTGAAAAAGTATCTGGATGAGCACATCATAACATTCAGGGCTATGGGCCAAGAGCTGGCTGATGGGATTAGGAAGGAGTTCAGGTGTTTCAAATATGTCAGTGCAGACTCGATGGGCTGAAGGGCCTCTTCTGGGCTGCATGATTCTATGAGATGGCAAACAAGCGCAGGTTTTTATTTACATTCATTCATGGGTCATCGGTGTTACTGGCTGGACCAACATTTATCCCTAGTTGTCTTTGAACTGAGTGACTTGCTCAGCCATTCAGAAGGCAGTTGAGCATTACCCACACTGCTGTGGCTCTGGTGTCACGAGTAGGCCCGATCAGTTAAGGATGGTAGATTTCCTTCCCTGAAGGGAATCGGCAATGGTCATCAGTAAATTCTTAATTCCAGATATTTTTTATGAAGTTCAAATTCCTGAATGTGCCTTGGTGGGATTCGAACCTGGGTCCCCAGAACATTAACTGAGTTTCTGGATTAATAGGCTAGTGATTATACCACTAGGCCACCGCCTCACGTGCAGTCGTCAAGGGTCCTTTTGATGGTGCATGATCTCGATCAAACGTTTTTGTGTGCACGCGTGTGTGTATGTATGTGTGTGTGAGAGAGAGTGTGCATATATACGTGTGTGTGTGTGTGTGTGTGTGTGTGTGTGAGTCAGATGCTGGCCAGAGAGTGAAGGGCTCTTTTCATCCAACAAGACTGCTTTGTAACATCACACCATTAACTTGGAGTGCCCTCAGGGCGACTGCGGGATAGGCTGTATTTGCTGCCTTACTAAACTGATGCAAATCCCTAGATTGAGTTTGCAGCATAAACATGTAATTTGACGTGACCACGCTGCTATATCAACTATCTAATCGTCTATTTATAAAATCTGTGGAACCAGCCTGCAGATTATCCTCCCTCATGTGTCACGTCTCCAGTAACTCCACATTACTGGCGCCCGAGTGGGCCCTGTGAGATTACCCTGCCCCCACTGATTGGCTTCAGATGTCAACAGCAACACTGCACCAATCGGAAATTTAAAATTTTATTTATCAGTGTCACCAATGAGCTTATACTAACACTGCAATGAAAGTACTGTGAAAATCCCCTAGTTGCCACACTCTGGCGCCCTATACTTGGGTATGCTAATTTAGCACAGCCAACGCACCTACCCAGCACTTCTTTCGGGCTGCAAGAGGGAACCGGAGCAAACCCATGCAGACACGGGGAGAATGTGCAGCCTCCGCACAGACGGTGATCCAAGCCAGGGATCGAACCCGGGTCCCTGCTGCTGTGAGGCAGCAGTGCTAACCACTGTGCTACCATACCGCCCTGAACACTTGCTATAGTGATACTGCCGGTGAGGAAGCACCGACTGCAACTGAATACAGAGGGACTCGCTCACCCAAAGTGGTCGGAGGGGTGGGGGTTGAAGGCAGAGATGTTGGGAGTGGCGTGGACGGCCCACACTACTGATCCAACCCAAAGAGCAATCATTTCAACCTCTAACGTAGCTGGACTCTGCTGTTGTACAGCTCACCGGCTGCTGAAATCCTCACTCATCCCTCTGCTACCTCAAGACGAATGTGCAATTGTCCATTTTACAAGCTTATCATCTCAGTGGTGAGCGATTGCAGAGCTCTGAGGTGCCAGAGGGATCTGAGTGTCCTAGTGTATGAATCGTGAAGAAAACTAATGTACGGGTACAGAGAGTAACTAGGAAAGCCAATCGAGTGTTATCATTTATTGTGGGGGGAATTGGTTACAAAACTAAGGAGGTTATGCTTCAGTTGTGCAGGGCGTTTGGTGAGACCACATCGGGAATATTGTGTGCAATATTGCTCTCCTTATTTAAGGAAAGGGCAGCATGGTGGCAGTGTGGTTAGAACTGCTGCCTCACAGTGCCAGGGCCCTGGGTTCGATTCTGGCCTCGGGCGACTGTCTGTGTGGAGTTTGCACTTTCTCCCTGTGTCTGCGTGGGTTCCCTCCAGGCTCTCCGGTTTCCTCCCACACTGCAACGCTGTGCAGGTTAGTTTGAATAGGCTGTGCTAAATTGAACCTCGGTCTCAGAAGGATTAGCAGGGTAAATGCAGGGTTCTGGGGATAGGGCCCGGGTGGGATTATTGTTGGTGCAGGCTCAATGGGCCGAATGGCCTCTTTCAGCACTGTGGGGATTCTGTGATATTTCTCTGATAAATGCATTTGAAGCAGTTCAGAGAAGGTTTACTCGACTAATACCAGGAATGGGTGGGTTGATTATGTGTAGTTTTTGGAGAGATTTGATTTGTATCCATTAGAGTTTGGAAGAGTTAGAGGTGACTTGACTGAGGAGTACTGACAGGGAGATGTTGTTTCCTCTGCTGGGAAAATCTTGAACTAGGGTTCACGGTTTAAAAATCGTGGGTCTCCCATTTAATACAGAGGTGGCGAGAATTTCTTTCTGTGATGAGTCTCTGGAATCCTCTTCTTCAAAAGGCAGTGGAAGCAGAGTCTTTTTGAATACTTTTAAGGCAGCGCTGGATATATTGATTAAAACAGGTGAAATTGAGAGGTAGGCCGGAATGTGGAGTTGAGGTTCCAATCAGATCGGCCCCAATCTTATTGAATGGCACAGCAGGCCCAAGGGGCTGAGTGGCCTATTTCTGCCCCTAGGTTGTGTGACATCCATGCTCAGTGCTCTGCTGGCCAGCCTCCCATTTTTAACCCTCCTTTAACCTAAGATCAGGCAACCCACTGCCGCCCCATGTCTTACCATTCACCCATCGCCCCTGTGCTGACTGACATTTATTGGGTTCCAACCAAACGATGTATCATCGTTGATTTTAAACCCCATTCTCGGCCTCACCCCTCCCTATCTCTGTCAGCTTATTGGGCCTCAGATCCCTCTGACATATCCATGCTCCTCCAATTCGGGCCTCTTGAACATCCCCAAATTTTATGATGTTGTCATTGAGAGCCGCGTGGGGATGCGGTGGCGCAGTGGTATTGTTGCTGGACTGGTGATCCAGGGACCTGCTGTAATGCTGTGGGGACCCAGGTTCAAATCCCGCCAGGCACATGAATTGAATAGATATCAATGGTCTAATGAAACCATTGTTGTAAAAACCCATTTGGGTTCACTCATGTCCTTCAGGGGGCGAGGTTTACCAGTGGGTCTGGATGGCATTGACTGCAGATCCACAGCAGTGTGGTTGACTCTTAGGTGCCACTCAGCCCAAGGGCAGTTAGGAATAAGTAATAAAATGCTGGCTGTAACAGTTGCAGCATTTTGACCCAGTGACAAGCCAGGGTGGTGAGTGGCTTGGAGGTGGTGGATGTTCCTGTGCGTCTGCTGCTCTTGCCCTTCTAGCCTGCAACCTGTGGCTTTGGTGCCACAAGGGGCTTCTCAGTATCTTATTAATCTTTTCCGGGTGGATCACAGGAACGTGATAAAAGCCGAAAGCAAATGAAGCCCAGAAACATTAGAGTTGTCTTTTTCTCTTGGGGATACAAGCTTACACAGCACTTTATAATTACAAATGTTTAGTTCAACAAGAAACACAATTGGCTATGATGGACAGGACAACATTACTGAAAGTGGACAGGCAATGGCGGGTATTCATATGAGTGTGTGAACTCTAAAAGTTGGTAATTCCTATTTTGCGCAAGAGTGGAAAGAGAACTGTTGCCAAGCCCTGCCTTATAAGGGAAATTAGAGATAATATTGTATTCAAAGAAGCATAAAAATTGGCAAGAGAAAGCAATAGATCTGAGGATTGAGAGATGTTAAAAATTCAGCAAAGGCAGACGAAGGGATTGATGGCGAGGAACTTAAAAATGTTCTGTAACAGATCCTGTGGGTATATAAAGAGAAGAAAGATTGACAAAAGAAAATGAGGCCCTTTGTAGTCAGAAACAGGGAAATTTATAATGGGGAACAAAGAAATGGCTGAGGGACTAAGTTTGTACTTTGTTTTCACAAAGAAAGACATGAATAATGTACCAGAAGTACTGAGAAAGGGAAGTTTTAGTGAGGAACTGAGGGAAATCAATATTAGTAGAGAAATGGTTTTGAGGAAATTAATGGAATTGAAGGCAAATAAATTTCCAGAGTCTGATAATTTTCATCCCAGAGTACTTAAAGTGGCCGTATGGTGGTCATTTTTCAAAATCCTTTGGACTCTGGACTGATCCTGCACATTGGGGTGTAGCTAATGTAAGCCTTCTTTTCAGAAGGGAGGTAGAAAGAAAACAGGGAATTATAGACTAGCGAGCTTAACGTTATCGGTACTGGGGAAGTTGCTACAGTCTATTATCATAAGATTTTGTAGCACAGGATTTGGGAAGGAGTGGTATGAAGTCAGCGTGGATTTACAGAAGGGAAATCATGCTTGACAAATCTATTGTAATTTTTTGAGGATGTAAGTAGTAGAGTTGACCAGAGAGGACTGGTGCTGTGGTTTGTTCAGACTTTCAGAAGGCTTTCGACGTAGCAGATCTCGATGTAATGTTAAACTGCATGGGATCACGGGTAGTGTCTTGAAATGGATAGAAAGCTGGTTAGCAGACAGGAAGCAAAGTGTTTGAATAAATTGATCTTTTTATGATTGGCAGGCATTGACTAATGAGGCAACACAGGGATCTATGCGAGGACCCTACCTGTTCACATTGTATATTAATGGTTTGGATGAGGGAACTAAATGTAATTTCTCCAAATTTGCAGATTATAGACAGTTAGGTGGGAAAGTGAGCTGTGAGGAGGATGCAGAGATGCTGCAGTGTAATTTGGACAGGCTGAGTGAGTGGACATATGAATGGCAGGTGCAGTATAATGTGGATAAATGTGAGGTTATCCACTTTGGTAGCAATAATAGGAAGACAGATTATTACT
>JARDVH010000084.1:87792645-87804411 GCA_030324005.1 Negaprion brevirostris | reverse complement strand
TCAAATCAATGATTGATGAAGAGTGACCGTGATCGCTGCTTGCCTGCTGTCCCGATGGGGGGGGGGGGGGGGGTGCTCTGATTCTACCCTTGAACATCCCACCACCATAGGGGGTGATTTCTGATGAACATTTGTTGATATGAATCGTGTGATCAATGTTACACTGGGGGACTGGAAGCAGAATCTTTGAACATTTTGCTCTTTTAAATACTGCTATCATTCACCATTTTATCAAGAGAGCAAAGATCCCACTTGTCAAAAATTTTTCTAATATCCGCACATGGATTTCAGCGATAATCTCTGGAAATCTTCTCTGCACCTTCTCCATGCCCTCCGCATTTTCGTCATAACATGGCACCAAGAGTTTCTCGCAGTAGTCTGCCACTTTGTACTCGCTACTCTTAACACTGGATGTGGAGATGCTGGCATTGGACTGGGGTGAGCAGAGTAAGAAGTCTCACAACAGCACTCCTCCTTCAAGGGGCAGCGTTCAGAAAGATCATGCTTCCAAATAAACCTGTTGGACTTTAACCTTGTGTTGTGAGATGTCTTATTTAGCACTTTAAGCGTGGTCCAAACAATCTTGGATATGGTCTGAGCATAACTTCTCTACTTTTCAGTTCTGTCTTCCATGCTTGCTTTGTTTGTTTTATGGGCTTGCTAAATGATGCTACAACTTTTGATGTATTTGTTCTCCAAGATCAATTTGTACATTGAAGCCGCAGAAACTTGCAACGTCCAAGTATGAAGAAAGCTCCCTATTCTTCCTGTCAAAGTATTCTCTGATGTGGAGATGTCAATGTTGGAATGAGGTGGTCACAGTAAGAAGTCTCACCACTTCAGGTTAAAGGCCAACTGTTTATTTGGAATCACAAGCTTTCAGAGCGCTGCTCCTTCATCAGGTGAATGAAGAAGGAACAGCGCTCTGAAAGCTTGTAATTCCAAATATTCTACTGCACATTTGTGACAGCCTTCAACTTCGAAATGTTTCCTGCTCTTTACATTAAATGCATGCCCTCCTATAAGTTGTTGCAGTTTTCCTCAGTAGTGACGCTGTCCTTAACACTTTCCCATTGGAAGCCCATCCCATCTGTGTGGGAAAGTTGGTTGAACATAAACTGACGAATCACATTCCCCAGCCCAGCCAACCCTCAGGACGACTATCTACTCACAAGATCTCCTCGCCCAACTACCAATTAATCTCCTGACTAATTTAAACAACTGCTCGCCTATCCAATTTCCCATTCACAATACCCCACTCACAAACCCGACCGCCTACACAAACTACCAATGCGAACCCACCTAACTAATGGCCAAATCACCCACCCTCACTCCACTACATGGCTACCAATGGATGTGAATTGGATCACACTGTCTCCTTAACCCAGCCAGGAGGAAGTTTTCATATCAGTGATGGAAACAATCTAGATGTTTTAATAAGAAAACTTATGTTTTTAGAAACAAAATGAAAGTATGGCTAGACTGTCGAACCATCTGGCCAACTCACCTATTCATCTAGTCCCTCGCTTAATCATCCACACATCCATTCATCTATTCACTCACCCATTTACTCATCCTTTCACTAATATTAAGACAGGGTATTGAAACTCAACATATGGCAGCTAGTGTAATAAAAAGTTGGATGTCTCCTAACTTTCTCCAACTCTATTCCACTCTGGTGCTACTTGAGTGAAAGCCAGCATGGGAAGACCCCAGAAGAAATGTACAGCAGCGTTAGTCCAGGTACATTTTGGAAAAAAGAATCTCATTTCGGCAGAAACATCTACCATGCTTACCTGATCTGGCCTATCTGTGTCTTCAGATCCCCAGAAATGTTCTTGACTCTTAACACGCTCTCAGAAATGCCCGCAGTTCAGGAGAAGTTAGAGAATGACAAATAATTCTTGTCTAGCCATCAACGCCCATATTCCTCAAAAGAATAGAAATAAATAACTAACGTGTTTAATAAATTGTCAATGACCTAATGAATAATGAGGTCTGTATAAAAGCTCATTAATATTTGCGGTTTGCATGATTTTAAATTGTTCCCACTGGAAACTCTTGAATGTCACCCCAATAGGTAGCCTTACTCATGCAGTCTGGCTAATGAGAATTACTCAGCCCAAACTAATGACCTTCTTTGGTGTCCTTCATTGATCAGTTGACATGCTTCCAAGAATTTCTGCTCCCTTTCTGTTCTGTAAGGTTATATAGCCTCTCATGCCATTGACTTCATTTCATAATGCCCGGGTCAGTCTGAATGTTGTCAGTAATTACCACTCTTCTTTGGTCCCATGATGAAGTCCCAATGCTTATGGATTTAGTCAAGTGCCTACAACCATCATGTCCATGGCAGATCTTAAAGAACTGGTTAATCAACCAGATCTCAAGCAATCACTTGACAAAATGGCTTGGTCTAAGCATACATGGATTAGTTGGAACTGGATTTGGTCCTGATCTATGCTTTCTGGCACCATTGATGACCAGGAGGCTCTAGCTCTATAGTGTTCCGAACCTAATAAAGGTAATCTTGATTTTGGAAATATATTGGAATATTGGGATCATCCTTCTCCAGGAGCAAGGGGTAGGGAGAACTGTGTCAATCCCATCACTGCCCGTCGCAGTCGGACCCTGTTCTCTGTTGCAATCACATAGTGATCTGTTTTTATATTCTTGCTCATTCTGTCACAGTGTATTCTGCTATTGCCCAAATGTAGCCCAAGGGTGTCTGCCAAAGATTTGATCAAACTGAGGCCTTTTCACTGGATGAAACAACCCGTGACTACACAAAGGAAGGCTGACCCTCATGTTGCTAGGAAACTTCTTCTTGAGAGCACTGCTTAGTGTGGAGTGTAGTTTTGAGATAGGATGAATAATTCAACAGCGCAGAGTCTGAGAGTGAGGGAGTGACCTGGTGAACAATTAGCTTCTTCGATTATCCACCACCCTGAGAACTCAGATTCAGACTTGAAGTATAAAGGTCAGGGAGTTGGAGAAATTCTTCACGGATGAATTAAGGTATTGAGATAGAAAGTGTGAAATGGGTTTTGAGATGTTGTCAGGTATCCAATTCCAACCTCGGTGGAATCTTCTTTAATAATCTTTAATACAAATCTGGCACCAGTAACATCCCACAGAACGAGACAAGGACAAGCCAATCAGTTGTACACCCAAATCAGGCAAGAGTCAACTTCATTGCTTTGGGTCTAGAGTTACATGTGGGCCACATCAGGTGAGGATGATAGATTCCCTTCCCTAAATGGCACTTGTGACCCCGATTTTTCGATTGATTCATGAATACCATGAGACGTTTAATTCAATATTTTGAAATTGAATTTCCAATTCACCATCTGTCGTGGTGGGATTCGAACTGTGCTTACCACAGCATTACAAGGGATCTCCTGATTAACCTCCAGTGACAAGATCATTGTGCCATTTCATTGCCTGTCCTGTCAGTGGATGTCAGGATGGCAGAGAAGATTTTATTGTGTATCAAACTACAAATGGGTCAAAAGGATAAGTGGATCTTAGACAACAAAAAAGCGATCACAATTCAACAGGAGTGCAGACACAGCAAAGTAGTGTCCAGGGCTACTGAAATCCTTTATTGAGTAATAAGTGTGCTCGCTATTCTTCCTGTCAAAATATTCTACGATGTGAAGGTATCAGTGTTGAACTGGGGCTGTCACATTAAGAAGCCTCACAACACCAGGTTAAAGCCCAACAGTTTATTTGAAATAATGAGCTTTTGGAGCACTGCTCTTTCTTCAGGTCAGTGATGAAGGAGCAGTACCCCAAAAGCTTGTGATTCCAAATAGTCCGCTACACATTTATGTGAATTAGATTTCAACTTCCAATTCTTTTCACTCTTCAACTTAAACCAATGCCCTCCTTCGAGTTGTTGAAACCTCCTCAGTATTGATGATGCCATTCACACTCTCACTCATTCCCACTTCGAAGCCCATCCCATCCGTGTGGGAGAGTTGGTTGAACGTAAACGGCAAAATCTTCTGTTATTCTCATCTTCTTTGGAATTTAGCCATTTCCGTAAAGAAATAAGTGACCATTAACTTAGACAGCTGGAAAGAAAACAAAAAGATGATCTTGACTGCAGTACAAATATTGATGGGGAGAATCCTGATTTTAACCTGAGAACAAGTGGGCAACTGTTACATAGAATCACAGAATTCCTACAGTGCAGAAGGAGGCCATTCAGCCCATCGAGTCTGCACCAACAATCCCACCCCCAGGTCCTATCCCCATAACCCCACATATTTTCCCCGTTAATCCCTCTAAGCGAAACATCCCAGGACACGATGGGCAATTTTGCATTACCAATTCATGCAATTCACATGTGTCGGACTGTGAGAGGAAACGAAAGCATCCAGAGGAAGCCCACGCAGACACGGGAAAAATGTGCAAACTCCGCACAGACAGTGACCCAATCCGAGAATCGAACCCAGGTCCCTCGAGCTGTCAGGTGACAGTGCTGAATGCTATGCCACCCTGCTGCCCTACATTAGTGCAAGCCCCCCCTAATTTTGAGGAAAGGGACGCAGAGATATTTTGCATTTCTTTTGGAAAGGTGGTTATTAGCAGATAGGCTGGTGGAATGTAAACTGAACATTATTTATCCAAAGCAGATTGATGGCTGATCTCAAAATTGGCCTTGTTTTCTGAATCGATGGATCGTGTGATGGCAAAAAAAAAGGCAATTTGTGATAATCACTGTTAATTTGCAGTCTCTGCAAGTAGCCTGGGTGGAGCTTATATCAAATTTGAAAAGCAAAGCAAAGTTAGTTAGATTGTGGGATAAGAACACTGAGACTTTTTGGCAGAAGTTGATCCAATTCTTTACTCGTTATGTATTACCCAAGCCGGATCAATGTTCCAACTTCATGTCTGACATTTCCCAGGGAATTAATGGTTTAGATCTAAAGCAATTGAAGTCCTCAGCATACCACCCACACACTCATGGAGAAGTGGAATGATAACGCCAGGCTCTTAAAACCATGACTAGGGCATACTGTCAACCGTAGAACTAGAGAATCCCTACAGTGCAGAGTGAGGCTATTTGGCCCATTGAGTCTGCACCAACGCTCCAAAAACACACCCCACACAGCCGCCTCCTCCCATCTGCTTCATCCCTTGCATTTCCCAAAGCTAACACATATAACCTGTGTGTTGTTGGAATGTGGGAGGAAACAGGAGTACCTGGAGGAAGCGCTGGCAGTCGGGGAAAATTTGCAAACTCCACACAGTCACCAAAGTCTGGGATTGAACCTGAGTCTCTGGTGTTGTGAGGCAGCAGTGCTAAAGACTTGCCAACATGCCACTAGGATTTTATTTGTTTGCCACTTGGGATGCACCTATGCCTGGGGGTTCATTTTTTTTGCATGTCAATGCACATGAGGCGAGAGCTGTTCTGAATCTATTCAATCAGTTTAGAACCTCAGGACTAATATCGCCTTGTAGAATTTTGATCTAGATTGTAGGAGAGGCTCACAATTGCCTGCATTGCCCCTCAGCAATGCCATAAATCATTCAAAACGGCCATGAAGAAATGGTGGGACAAGCAAGCCAAGACTCAACCCTTTCATTTTGGGAGTTGTGTGTTAATATGGCTCTTGATATTGGAGGAAATGCTTTGAGGTCTGTTGAGTGTTCCATCTAATGTAGACAATCTAATTTAAAAATATATTCTTGGGATGTACATATTCGAGAAATGGTCCAAATAAAGTAGTGGTCCATATCAATGGTCCATATAAAGTAGTGGTCCATATAAATGATCCATATAAAGTAGTCAAACAAATTCTAAAAAATATATTCTAGGCCAGTGTATATTGCCCATCCTAACTGAACTGGAGAAAGTAGTGGTGTGCTGCCTTCATGAACCACTGCATTCCGTGTGGTGCATTGCCCTTAGTAGCGGGTTCAATAACCAGACGGCATTGATGTAAGTTGAGGGGCAGGAGACTGGGAGCAGATTTCAAGAAATATATTTTTTTTACCAAGAAGATGGTGAGAAATTGGAAGTAAGGGTGGTAGTGGAAGGAACTGTCACAACATTTAAGCAACACTTAGATAACTACTTGAAACACCATGCAAGGTCACGGACGAAGTGCTCGAAAATGGGATGCTGCTTGATGGCCAACGCAGCCATGAAAGGGCGACAGTCTCATTCTGTGCTGTAAAAGTCTATGACTCTGTGGTGTCAGGGCTGGGTTTGGCAGATCATTAGTTGATTGAAACCCCAGATCGAAGGGGGAAGTTTCGGCAATACCACTTAATCTAATGATGCAATATCAGTGTGTGGGAGGAGGGTAAGCAGGGGGCAAAGGAGATAGTGAGGATGAGGCACAAATCCGGTTAGCTCATACTGAATATTAAGGAGATTAGATCAATGTGGAAAACATAAACACTAACAAGTTCTCTCACAGAATCACAATGAGTATATAGCGATAATCTAGGATGTTAGCAGCATGTGATGTGGATCTTCTCCTGTAAAACAGTACCCTTATTGTATGAATCCAGAGAAAAAGACCGAGGTGAAAGCACAGCTCCAGTGGATGTTGGAATATCACCTCATTGAATCCAGCCAGAGCAGTTGGATTTCCCCAGTTGTGTTCGTGCTAAAACAAGATGGTTCGGCCAGATTCTGGATTGGTTACCGACGGGTCAATGCACTGACAAAGACAAATAAATTCCAAACTAATTCCCCACTTGGAAGTTTGCACTGACAAAGGTCACAGCTCTGACGAGGTGTCACCCAAAGTCGAAACACTGGTCGTTATTTCCTCTCCACAAGTGCTATCAGACCCGCTTATATTTTCCAGCACATCCTGTTTTTTTTTGGAATCTTACTAAAATAAACTTGCTTTAGGGAAACTGATATATTCCTTTAACAGCCAGAGATCAAAAATAATTCAGCCTTTGTCACGCCAGGTGGTTTTTTCCAATGCCCAATGATACTATTGACGTACTAGTAACTAAGCACTCTAACAGATTTTCAGTTTGCAATGAACCATGCGGTAGCCAGTGTGAATCACTGTGTGACTTACTCTGATGATATTGATATGCAATGACACTTGGAAAGACCACTTGCAGCAACTGGAAGCCCTGTTACCAGAACTACAGACAGCTGAAATGAAAATAAACACTGTCAAAAGTGAATTTGTCGAAGGGCGGGTAACGTGCCTAAGGAATATAAAATCCCGACAAATGGATGACGAGGCTGGCCATTCGGTCCATCAATGCCGCTCTGACTCGCGAAAGAGCATTGAACCCTCGCACTGCGAAGCAGCAGTAATCACCACTGCGCCACTGAGCTCCCACCAATAGCAAACAATTCGGGTTCATTTGGGGTTTGAACATATGCCTCTTGCACATTTGCTCAGTAACATCAAAAGCGAGAATCACACACCCGGAACAACTTGCCTTCCTTGGATAGTAACGTTTGGGCAAGTACTGTCAATAGCAACAAGATTAATGGTGGTGGTCCATAACGTTAAGTGAAGGGGCATGGGGATTCTGTAGATTAGTGGAGATTTGCACCAAATTCCAGTCCACACCCTTTCCATCTGTGTAACCTCCTCCAGATGCATTCCTCCCGATCTCCATAACTTCCTCCAGCCCAAGCGCCCCTCCTGACTGCAAAGCTTCACCAGTTGTGATTTTTTATTCATACTGTTTTTAATCCGTCCACCATTGGTGACCATGTCTTCAGTTGCCTCAGCTGTCATGTTATCAATGTTCACATTATACCCCACCACATCATTTCCCCATTTCAGAATATTGTTCCTAACCAACCACTTTGAGTAAGCATTTAATCACCGTCACTGCACTGATCTCTTATTTCCTGACTCGGCGTTGAAACATGTTCAATAATTATTCAGGTACGTTATAGCACATTGTGCTTGTTGTTGATTAGCTAAACTTGAGAAAATGTTCAGGATCAGACATTGAACTACGACCTTGTCTGATCTCTGAAGTGGACGTGAAAGAGCCAATGAACTCCACACAGAGAATGGAGGCAGAGAGAGAGAGAGAGAATGAGAGGGAGAGAGGGAGAGATGGTCAGAGATGGACTAATGGAGGAAGAACCTAGAGGGGGAATATAAGGTGGACACAATTTGGAACAAATCTGAGGGAATTTCTTCCCGGTATCCCGGCTGATAACTCACCTCAATTAATAACACCTCAAGCAAACTTTCAGCTGATCTGGTCAATGCCTCTTTGATGTTTTTGAGAACTTCATGTGTGCATGAAAAGATACAATTCTCTACTGGGGAGGGAGCAGAATTCCAAAATATCATCTTTATTCAAGGGGAAGTTCAATAATCTGATGAGAGAGAAAGGAATAAGAAGATATGCTGACAGATATGCTGAGATGAAGAGGGGTGGGAGGACATTTGCAACATCACCTCCTTCAGAGACGTGTCGAGTTGAAAGGTCCATTTCTGTGCCATAAATTCCAATATAAACCAATTTAGGATGATCTGCAATTTTGAAAGGCTTTGCAAGTAAAAAGCAATTTTCTTCAATCCCCTCTGATAATTGGTTGGTGTGGCCTTGTGGCCCCAATCTCTGGAACTTCCTGCCTAAATCTCTCTGTCTGCCTGATGGTGGATTTTTAGTGTCCGTCACGGGTGAGGGCAGGGTCTGAAATTATGAAGAGACACACACATGCCCATTGTCCATGGTGGGAACAGAAAATCTCACTGGCTGGCTCACAGTTAAGATTTCAGCCGACAGTTTATTGACACAGGAAAATGTGAGCATTTGGTGGATTTGTCTTTTCCAGAGAAGTATTCTGCTTTGTGATCGGGTGTGATGAGATGAGAGTTGCCTTGGCAGAGATGAAGGATAGATGGTGGCTACCGTTGCCGTCTCCTGCCCTTAAGAACTCTGATGGTCACTGATACTGCTCTTCCCCCCCCCCCCCCCCACACTTCCCCTCATGTCTATTGCTACTGGGGTATTTTTAGCGTCTTGGCAATTTCAGTTGGTGAAAATTTGGGGATCAATATTATATGCATGAAGCAGAGACACTGGCCCTTCACTCGGTCAGTTTCAGTTATTTTCTTTATTAATTAATACAATTAATTAAGTGATGCAATTGGATATTCCACTGCATGTTTTAACTGTTTTCTGAATTTGGATTGAGTCACTGCATAAATGAATGTGTCTATACAGCAACTTAAATTCACCAGTATTCCTGGAACTTCTGCCAAGGTATATAAGGAATCATTATAAGATTCAGAGCTCATTCCTGTAATTATATAAGTAACTTGTAATAGGTGAACGCCAAAGAGGTGTGAAGCTGCCGGATATGGTGAAGAGTAAAATCATAGAGTTCATTCTGTTCTCCATCTCTGGGTCACTGTGATTATCTCCCTTTCTGTGACCCCTAAGTCACCTATAGACATGATTGGTCAATAAATGTGTATGACCGTCAGAACATTGACCAACAAAATTGGGAGCAATGGGTTTAAATCCTTATCAAACCAGTCAAATATCACCAATCTGGATCAGTATAATGGTTTGGTTTTTCCTTACAAAACCAGGGGACATTATTGATTATCTTTCCAGGTTCCAATATAATGTAGAAAGGGAGCATTCTTTAAACAGAGCAGAATGCCAGTTGCTGCAAGAACCACAGCTGCAATTTTCTCGGTGCAATATTTTATATTGAGCTTCTGGCAACAAATGGCCACAAATTGATCAAAGAAAAATCAATTGTGAACCAGACAGAACACTCTGTGGTTGCATAAAGCAGTACAAAGGTAACATAGCATACAGGAGTGATTTCTACGAAATAATAAGGGAAATAATAAGGACTGTTCCGATACAGTAGGACTGAACTGATAATGAACAAAATGTCGCCATGGACACCAGTTAACGAGAGGTGAAGGCGGACAGTCCACACTTGCTTCACAGGATTAATATTGCATGTAAATTAACTGTAAGAGGGAACAAAGAATGGAACTTATGTTTCAGAGATTCAATGTGTCAACAAATGACTGGAGTGGGATTTTATGGCCTCTCTTGTCCTGAAACCACAAAATCATACCTGAAGTCAACAGACATTCTTATTGTCCACTCCTCACCAGCTTTGATTCCTATGTTGGGCAGGACAGTAAAATTCCATTCCTGGCATTATGAAAGCATTATCAATTCCTGTGAAACCTGATCTGATTCTTTTATTATTCATTGGTGGGATATAGCTGGACAACATTTAATGCTGTTGCTAGTTTGCCTTGAAAAGATGGTGGTGAGCTTCCTTCTTGAAACGCTGCTGTCCGCATGCTGTGGATTGACCCACAGTGCCACAGATTCACTCATACCCTTTAAGGAATGGAATTTCATGTGATTCCAGTGCCACAGTTGAATCTTGACTTTAATATGCCCTCTGAAATATCATGCCGTCTACCGGCTATATAGGATGGGCAATAAATGCTGGCCCAAGCAGAGAAAACTACACCCCATGAATGAAAAAATAAACTCCTTCTATGGTGAATGTACCAATCCTTTGCTAAAAGGAGAGAAACCATACAAAATGAACCAGGTTCAACATCAACAATGTGCCATGCAAGTGTGGAAAGGCATACTTACTCCTATACTCAAATACTCTGGAACAAAAATAAATCAATGCACGAGAGAGAGAGAGAGAAAAGAGAATAATTTCTAATGAGCAGAAGCAAACTGGTAAATAATGAATGAACATATCAGCAACTTTGGGAAATTATAATTATTAACAGGGAGATAAGGAATGATGTAATCAAAGCAGGCAGGAGTTCCAGATCCACAAATTCACCAAATATGTTAAAAAAAATGCAATTTAGGAGCAATTAGGGATGGACAGTAAATGTTTGTTCAGCCATCGATGCCACTATCCCTTGAATGAATAGAAATAAATATATAACTTGTTTGATATATTGTCAACATTCTAACGAACAATGTGACCTGTATAAAAACTCATTAATATTTGCAGTTTGGATGAATTTAGCAAGCAACTGGACCAGATTGAGTACCTGAATGAACATTCAGATCCTGCGCAGATCAGCTGGCAGAGGTTTCACAAACATCTTCACCCTCTCTTTAGAGCAATCTGAGGCCCCTCTCTGCTTCAAGACAATGAACATCATCCCGGTGCCTTAATGCCAATCAGCCAATGGCTCTGACATCCATCATAATGAAATGCTTCGAAAGGTTGATCATGGCACAAATCAATTCCAGCCTCCTGGACTACCTGATCCATTACAGTTTGACTACTGCTGCGACAGGTCTATAGCAGATGTCCTGTACTCAACCCTGAAACACTTAGGTAACAAGGACACCTATATCAGAATCCTATTTATTGACTGCAGCTCAGCCGTCAACACTATTATTCCCACAAAACTCATCTCCAAACTCGATGGTCTGGGCCTCGGCACCTCCCTCTAAAACTGGATCCTGAACTTCCTAACTCACAAACCAAAATCAGTAAGGCAACAACACTTCCTCCACGATTGTTCTCAATACCAGTGCCCTACAAGGCTGTGTTCACAGCCCCCTACTATAGTCTTTGTACACCTATGACTTGCGGCCAAATTTCCCTCCAATTCGATTTTCAAGTTTGCTGCTGACACCACTGTGTTGGGTTGGATCTCAAACAATGATGAGACAGAGTACACTAAATGAGATAGAAAATCTGGTGAACTGGTGTGGCAACAATAATCTCTCTCTCAATGTCAACAAAACGAAGGAGATTGTTGACTCCTTTGT
>JARDVH010000084.1:87458972-87478861 GCA_030324005.1 Negaprion brevirostris | reverse complement strand
ACATAATGTCTGATTAAGAGACTAGAAGACAGGATGATATATTGGGGTATCCTGTGAGGTATCGTGACCTTGTATATCAGAGTGATACAGTACTTTCTTTCTATTGGATCAATACTTAAAATATGTCATTTGTAACACTTTTGATTGGATTGTGCTCAACTGACTGCACAATTGGATAAACCAGGATGACTTTCTTTGGTCAGGTGGAGTGTACCTCTGGCCCATTGTGTCAAGGCCGTCTCCTTGCTAACAAGTAAATAAAGAAAATCTGTCGGTTAAGTATATTGTGTTTATGTGTGTTAAAATCAAATTCAGAAGTCGAGATTTCAACAAACCTAATATTTCACACTTTTGAACTGTTCTTTTGAACATGGACTGGGACACTACATAATAAATGTGTTTGCATCGCAATTTAAATCCACCAGCATATATCTGACTTTCACAAAGATTTTCAAGGAATCATTGTAAAATTCGTGATTAACTCCTGCACTCCAAAACACAACATTTAAAATCCATTGGAGCATCAGACTGCCAGAAAAGGGGAAGAGCAAAGTCACAGACTTCCTTCTGCTCTCCACCTCTGGATCACTGCGATTCTCTACCTGATTCTGGCCCCTCAGTCCCTTACGGACTCGACACGTCACTAAAATACATCTGACTGTCATAGCATTGAGCAACATAATTGTAGTGAACGGGAGCAATGTTGCAACAATACTATTAAATAAATTAAATGCCAGCCAAGATTATTATAATAGCTTTGCTTGTCATTACAGAATAAGGGAACATTGTCAATTACCTATACAGGTTCAGGTCTGAATAGACCAGGATGGCTTTTAAACAGAGGAGAGTTCAAGTCGTCGAAAGAACAACAACTGCTGTTTTCTCACAGCAATATTTTGTTTCAATCTTCCAGCAACAAATGGTTTCAAATCTATCGAAGGGAAAATGAATCAGACAGAACATTCCGTAGCTACATATGAAGACGACACTGCAAACAGGGACTATGTCCCAAAAAGGTGACAGCAAATAATAGGAACTGACTCCTAAGAACATGACAGCGTTGATAGCGACTCGCAGATTTATCATTACCATGACCACCAAGTAGCGAGTGGTGAAAGTGGAGAGGCTGCACTTCTCCCGGGTCAGGATTGTAATCGCCACTACGCTTAACTGTAAGAGAGATGATAATGTAGCTAGAAACTATGGTTTACCATTCAACGTCTGACGCAGCATGTGATTATTTAAGTTTAAAATTCAAATGAAATTCACTCACCAATATACGCACAGCACAAACTTGCCCACTATTTGCTGCAGTGGAGACACGTTCTAAGTGGAAGAAAACAATCTGCTTCAATTATTTAAAATGCCTAGCAGCCTCTAATTTACATCACTGCTCTGGCTCTAACTGGTCATTCTTCGCAGGCCTGGGTCAATGGAACAGATGAATAGGTTGTAAACAGTCATAAGGATAAGCAGGGTGCCCTTACCTCTTTGTGGCTTGGAAAACTTGGCCCACTCTTCCATCACAACCAACTTCTGCTCCTCTTTCTCAGACACCTTGCAGCTCAAGTTTATGAAAGTCATAGAATCGTACAGTTCAGAAGGAGGCCATTCAGCCCATCATTTGGAACGACCACAGACCCTGTCCCCTTAACTCCCTGCATTATCCTAACTAGTCTTCCTGGCACTAAGTGCCAATTCAGCACGGCCAATCCACTTAACCTGCACAACTCGGTAACACAACCACACCAACAGAGCACGCTGCTTAATAAAATGTATGACACCATCACCAATCTCAGGATTGTTTAAGATGTTTTGCTTCTCGTCAGCAAACTGCATCACATCTCTATCTTTCATATCTTTAACTGGGAGTTGGCCTTTGTGCACTTTTTTTTAGCTTGAGTGAACAGTACCTTATTGATCAAGTAGTTCCCAACATGGTGAAACATTGGAAGGTTATATCTATAGCATCTGCAATGTATTCACCTGATTCTTCCGAATGCATTGGGATTGGAATAGTATAGGCCTGCTTTTTGTCATTGTGCAATTTTATTAGTTCTCCATGGTTAAGGTTTTATTTGACACAGTAGTTAGCACTGATGAATCATGGCGCTGGGGACCTAGGTTTGATTCCCAGCTTGGATGACAGTGCGGACGCACTGGGTTTCTCCCACAGTCACAATAGGTGAAGGTTCAGTGTTTGGCCATGCTAAATATTACCCCAATGTACTCCAGCAGGCGCCGGGGTCTGGCGACTAGGGGATGTTCACACTGCAGTGTTACTGTAAGACTACTTAAAATAAACCTTTAAGAAAATGACTGAGCCCCAAGTGCTTATGGATTTCAGCGGGTCCAGACCTGCTGAGCAACAGCCCTGGTCTTTTTTTTTTGCTTTTACATGATAAACCCATTAATATCAATACAGGCTGCTCTGTTGAAGGGTCATCTAGACTCAAGACGTTGGGTCCATTCTCTCCCCACAGAGACTGTGCGAGCTACTGAGATTTTCAAGTATCTTCTGTTCACATTCAAATGACTATCCTCAACCATTTCGGCTAACTCCAGCATGATGCCTTTACCCAACACAGCTTCCCTTTGCCCCTGCTGTCAGCATTCCACAAGGACCACTCTGGGATACATTGGCCCACTCCTCCATCACACCCAGCTCCTCACCCACTGCCCACGGCAACTTCCCATGCAATCGTAGAGGGTGTAACATCAGTTCCCTTACTTCTTCCCTGCTCACCGTCACAGGTCCAAAACATTCATTTCAGGTGCAGCAGTGCTTCTCATGCGCCGCCTTCAAACTGGTCTATTGCATTCGCTGATCCAAATGTCTACTCTACATCGGACAGACAAAATGCAGACTGGGTGACCGCTTTTCTGAACACACTCAGTCCACCTAAAAACAGGACACGTACCTTCTGGTCGTTTGCCACTTCGAAACACCACCCTGCTTTCCTGTCCATATGTTCATCCTCGGCCTTTTGCAAAGTTCAATCGAACCCCAACACAAAGTAAAGGAACAACATACCACATTGCGATTGGGCACTTTACAGCCTTGCAGACTGAAGGTGAGCTCTCTCCTCCACTTTCTCCAATTTCCATGTTTTTTTTAAATTTCATTTCAAGCCTTATCATACATCCATTATATCATCCTTCTTTTTAAGTTCTATATTTTCATTTCTCCATTCCAGCTCTCCTACAGTGCAACTGCCACATTCGTAGTCAGTCCTTTAACAATCAGTACCTGTGTTCTGCCACTCCCGCATTCTAATCACGTAATGGACACTCTTAGCATCTTCCCGGCCTTCTGTTTCCTCGTTTACTTTCCTTTTGTTCAATTCCACCCCCACCCTCCGACACTCAAAATATAAATTTCTGTTGATTCTCTTTGCTCTCAGCTCTGACAAAGGGTCATCTAACCTCGAAACGTTGGCTCTATTCTCTTCCCACAGATGCTGCCAGACCTGATAAGATTTTTTTCAGCAGCATTCGCAGTATTTTGCTTTTGTTATGGTTATTAATGTGAAGATGTGGGCCTATGTCAATCAAGTTTGATAAACCAACTTAATATTCGCAATCTACCTGAAAGTGACTATACAGCTGACCAGAAGTCAACAATTAAGTTCAATCTGGATGGAATGTTCTTTACCCTCAGATGCCTCAGTGCCAAAGTTTAATTCACCACAATCAACATGCCAAATCTGCAGTTTGTAGATGACTGCAGAGCCGTTGTCTACAATTAATCACATCTTTCCTTTTGCTCCCATCTGCTTTACTTGCAATTGTTTATTATTTTCCCTTTCCTTGTTTGCTGAAACGCATTTCTGACTGTCACACTGACGCATTTCTTCTTTGTTTCTTTTAAGCTTCTCACTATTCTATCACTTCAACATGAGCAAGAAAGTTATCAACCCACTGTAACACCCCAGGTACCCCTTATTCAGGGATGCCGAACTTAGTGGGAATCCATCTGGAACTCATTTCAAAGATGCAGTTCCTATGAGTCAGCAGTGTTGACCATTGTGCCACAGTGCTGTCCTTCCACCATGCTGGGCCTTCCCCAGAGAACTTCAAGTTATTCTGCCACAGCAAAAAAAATATTGAGACCTGATTTTGTTTGCTTAAAAGGGGATTAAGAGTTTACGTTGGGAACTATGGCGATGCATTAGTTTGAAGATATTTGTCAGTTTGATGATCGTCATTAACTTCAGTGCCTTTATTAGATTTAGGACAGTGTCACTTTGATGGCCTTCATCGGTGTAAGGGATTTTCATGTTGTATCTGTATCACGGGCTATATTGTATTGATCGAACATTGTTGTTTAATTTGTTCGATCCAAAGGTACAAGTTTGTCACTCTTAGCATTTGGAGCATGTTGACTAAATCAGGACACCACAGCGAAGGACACTAGTGAAAGAAGATGAAATCTTGAGATGGATCTGATGGACTTTGAAAGAAAGCGCAATTGTTTTGAGAACAGTGTGCACTTCATTTGGCTATTAATAATATATCTGACGTGTCAATATTTAGGTGGATAAATGAAATCTCAGCACTAAATATATTTTGTCATAACCAAGTTCAGCACAAATGTCGCAATCTGTTTCTTAAAAAAATATTTAATGGTGTTACAACATAAATATCCCAGTGGAGATCCAAGAGAGTATAAGTTAAAGAAGCTGGTAATATTTTCCCCAAAAAAAAATTAACCGTGAAGATAAAGATCAAATCAAGAAGGACCACATGGAGCTTTTTCATAGCATCAGGAAAATATATTACATGATTCTAGCTCTCATTGGCGTCCCTGGTAAGTTTCTAATATAATTGAAATTGTCTTAATGATGTGTGCATTTTGTTTCCTCTGGTTTTGTGACTGACAGATACCATTTCATGCTAATCTAAGTAGTGACATTTACAGTCATTCAAACAGTAATATCAGTTCATTATCATTGATCTTCAATTATCCATCTGGTTTTATTCTGTTAACAAAAGTAAACCTAAACTTGTTTTATTTTAAATTCAGTCTCCCTGAGTGATAAAGCTATTGTCTTTAGTGGAATACTGTGCACAGCTGAATCAGGCATCAGCGCAGTTAACCCTCAGAGGGAATAAATTACTGGGAGTGTATTTGCTTGCAGTGTGTAGGTCACAAACTAGAAAGAAGACCCTGACCCCAGTATCTGGCACTGTTGAATTGTACTGGATGTGTGCCCCAAAGGAGACTGAAAACAATGTTTCTATTTGAGATCAGCAACTGATCTCCCCATTCCCTAAATTAACCCATCCTTCGCAAATACGATTTGTTGCAAATAACTAGATTTTTGTTTCCTTTTGAATATTGTGCGTCAATATGTGCATAAAAAGTGGAGCAAATAGCATTGTTCCATTTCCTCTCGAACATTGCCAACATGAACAAATGTTACCCACACAGTGATCATTAAACAGTCGGCTAGCATTCTTACTTCAGTCAAATTTCTTGATAAGGATGGTTGTTACAATCAGTATATTGAATGAAAATATTTTTCTTTTATTTGTCAATCGCCTTCCCGCAACATGACGAGTCTCTAGGGATCATAAGAACCGAATCTTATGATCTAAGGTAAAATGGTAATTATTCATCGATTATATTTTAATTGGCCATTCTGTAATTTATTAGGATTTGATGTATTATCCTGATCAAATATTTAGAGTTTCCAGGTGCGTATCCTTTATAAATCGTTGCCCTTAGCCTAGTGAGGGGTGTCCGTGCAAGCAGAAGCATCTCCAAATCGGAATGATACACGGGTCAGTCCAAGGACGGTAACTGGCAATATTAATACAAAGTTAAGAATGGACTGAAGACCACTCTACTCTCAGATGGAGCATCATCCTGGTTAAACTGCTTGCAACTCCACCTGTACATCAGTATTCTTTCTATGTAAGGCGGAAACCAGAATACAGTTCTCTCAAGTACTGCCTAGCCCAAGTTTAGCATTATAACTTCAGCAGTTATTTTTGTTGTTATTCCCCACTACTATTCCTCTTGAAATGAATCGAGTGCTCCATTTTTATTTCATGGTCTGGTTAACCTGCGTTGCTCCTTCAAATGATTTGTGAAATTTTACCCTGAATTCTTTAGTTTATTGGCTATGGAATATTTCAGAAGCTAAACAACATTCCACCCCTCAACACTTAGCTGTATCGAACTTAATTTACTATTCAAATGCTGATAATTTTAATCAATCCCACTGTCTTCTGGTAAGCAATATCATTTACTTAAATCATGAACAACAGTGATCCCAGCGTTATTTTTTGTGCTCACCATATCCAACCTCCAAATAATTCAAACAAAAACAACATTAACCTGTTTCTCTTTTTACAGCCAACTTTCTGGCCGTTCTGTCATCATTTCCCCTTGCACCACTTGTTTGAGATTAGTAAAAATCTGGTACATGAGGCCTTATTGAAGGCTTTCGGGAACACATCTGGCGTCTCTTGTCAGTGTTTTGTTTTAAACCACTGTTTCTTTACTTAGTCAGAAATGCAAAAATGTGAGTCATGTATAACCTTCCTTTTGAAATATGTGTGAAGGTTCTTTATTATAATTCTATTTAAGTGATTATTTCTCATACATCCTTGAATGAACATTCCTTCTTATTATTGCTAAAGAACCAGCCATTCTCTGATTTTTTTGGAGAAATAAAGCGGCAAGAACAAAAAATGCTGGATAAACTTAGCAGGACTGCTTGCATCTGTGGGAAATATCTTCTCTATGTTGACCCTATCAACTCTATTCCAAATTATATCATAAAATCCCTGGAGTGCAGAAGGATGTCATTTGTCCCATCAATACTACATCAACAACAGTCCCATCCAGGGCCAATCTCTGTAAACCAAAATTTTACCCTGCTAATCCCCCTGGCACTAAGGGGCAATTTTGCATGGCCAATCAACTTAACCTGCACACCTTGGAGTGTGCCAGAAAACCAGTGCATGAGGAGGAAACCCACGCAGATACGGAGGGATGTGCAAGCTCCATGCAAACAGTCACCTGGAATTGAATCTGGGTCCGTGGCACTGTGATCCAGTAGTGCTAATCACTGTACCACTGTGTCTATGCTAATTATCTCCTCTGAATTCACTTTTATAAAAGTTCTAAACTTCTCACCTCCTTTCAGATGGCTTTCCTGTCTCTAATCTTATATTATCCTTGTCAAGCATTGTTCTTCTTATTCAGTTGCAATATTAACTTACACTTATATTTGTGGGTATTAGAAGGGAGGTAGTGTTATAAGTATAATTAATTCTGTGCTTCTGAGTTAGAGGTGGTTTAACTTAAAAATGCATACATTAAACCAAGCCTCCTGCATGTCAGTGGGCTTGCACTTCTTTTTAAAGTATGCCTCCATTCTAATTTAAAAAAAAACTTCTGACATGATAAAAAACCGCCCAAGGCTCGTAAGATCCCACCCGAGGCCAAGGGATCGATTTTAGGCTGGGCGAGGTGGCAAAATTCAGCTAATGTTTCCATTTGACACTTCTGCAGAATGAAAGGAGGGTAGAAATGCAAATCATTATGCAACTGGAGGCGATGAGATAGCATAGAAGTATAATGACAAGTCAGAGTTAAGGATATATTGACAATATATGATGGGCACAAAACAAAGGCATATCTTAATTCTGACATTAACGACTGCAAAGTACTCTTAGTGACAAAACGTCAAGCTAGCTAAATGTATTAATCGGAGAACAAGGTCAATTCTCATTGCGAATAAAGCTGAACAAGGGACAGGTGGCAATTGGTGAAGGCGTGAAGTGTTGGAATGCAGGGGAACAAATTAATGTGTACTTTTGCAGCCTAAGGTTCTTGAATTCAATGTTGAGTCCAGACGTTTGTTATGTACCTGAGGGAAGGTAAGGTTTCTTTTTCTTCCAGTATGCGTGGACTTTCAGTGGACCATTGCAGCAGGTCTGGGAAGGGCACGTAGGCATGAGAACTAGAGGCTGAATTGAAATGGGATAATGCTTGTGGTTAGATCGAAGGTGTTCCACAAAGTAGTCATGCAGGCCGCATTTAATCCCTCCCATTCAGGGGAGACCACATTGAGAATCAGTGAATGAAGTAGATCAAATTGGAGGGGTGGAACTAACATGTACACCACCTAAATGGAGTGGTTAGGCTTTAGAGAATACGGAAGGCGAATCAAAGGAGCAGCTTTATCACCTTCAGTGATTGCATGTGTAGGTGGTGTGGGAAGATGATGACATGTTGTGATGGAAGGGAGAACCAAGGAGAAATGGAAAGAATGGTCCCTGTAGATTGCTGAAAGGAGGTAATGAGAAAATGTGTTTAGTGGCAGTATCATGCAGGAATTGGAAGAAATGGTGCAGGTGAGTGCAGAAGTTTTTTTTTGAGGGGAGGGAGGGCTAAGAAAAGAGGAGCCCTGTTATGGCTTTGGAGGGGAGGGGGGAAGTGATGACAGGGTTGCAGGAATTAGGTCAGAAAAGGTTGACAGCCTGGTTGATCATTGGCTCAGGAAAAAGGCAGACGTGTCAGAAGTGTATTCTTTGATGGTGGCATCATCAGAATTAGAGGTAGCCAAGATAGAACAACTAGGAAAATAGGACGGATTCCCTATATGATGCAGGGTATAAGAAACTGTACTCAAGATAGCTGTGGGGGTGCAAAAATTTGCCATGCATATTAGTGGTAAATCTATTGCCTGAAAAGGAGGCAGAGAGCTCAAGGATAAGGAGACAAATGTTGGAGATGTGAAAGTGAGAGTTATGGAAATTAAAAGCATCAATGAAAATATTGTTGAAGTCCAGAGAAGAGCATGGAGCAGCACAAATGTAGGCCTTGATTTGATTCGATTTGATTTGATTTATTATTGTCACATGTATTGGGATACAATGTAAAATATTGTTTCTTGCATGTTACAATGAAAAAAAACATAGGGTACATAGGGGGGAAGAAAATGAGAGGGTGCAGATTATAGTGGTACATGTATAGCTACAGTACAGCGAAAGATCAACTTAATACAAGGTAGGTCCATTCAAAAGGTCCTTTGATGTAAGGAGGAAGAGTTGTGGGAGAGGATCTAAATGAGTGGAACGAGGAATGTTCTATATGATCCACAAAAAAAAACAACTGAGGACCATACATTATTTATAGGGAATGTGTCAATGAGGTGTTAGTTAGTGACAGAGCAAGTTCATTTATGCACAGGAGAGTAGTATTGGATGGGGATCCTTCAGACCTTTCTTTGGGGAAGAAGCTAAGAGCTGTAAAACGATCCTGGTGGGGAATGGAGTTTAATGGGATTGCACATCCATAGTTGAGAGGAGGTGATTAGGGCAGTGAAACTGAAAATTGTTCACATGGCAAAAGTAATTGGAAGAATCAGGAATGTACATGGGAAATGACAGAACAAGGAGAGCGGGGATGCAGTCAAGATAGAAAAAATGGATTCAGTGGGATAGGAACAAACTGACAAGATGCGTCTACCTGAGCAGCCTTCTTTGTGGATGGTGAAAAGCCCGTGGAGGGTCTTCTGACTTAAATATGCGGGTAACATGACGGTCCTATTTCCATTTGGTCTGAGGATATTTATCAGTCCAAATTTGGACTGACAGGTGACAAATGACATTTATGGCACACAGGCACTGACAATCTCCAAAAAGAGAGAATCCAACCTTCTCCCATTGAAAGTCAATATTTCCATCATTGACACCCTCACTATCAACAACTTGGTGGTTATCATTGAACAAAATCTGATGTGGGCTAGCAATATAAACACTGTGGCTACAAGAGCAGGTTAAATGGTAGGAATCCTACAGTGAGAAAGTCACTTCCTGACGCCCCCAAACAGGTCCACCATCTGCAAACCACAGGTCAGTAGTGTGATGGAGAAATCTTAGTTTGACGGGTTAAGTGTAGCTCCAACAACGATCAAGGAGGTTGGCATCGTCCAGCTTGATCCCTTGGCACAATTTATATCAATGTTTGGTCCCTCCACTCTCAACGCACAGTGGCAACAGTGTGTACCATCTACAAGGGGCACTGCAGGAACTTGCCAAGATGTGGTAGGCAAAACCTTCCAAACTCAAGACTGCTATTATCAAGATGGACAAGAACAGGACCCCAAGAGGACATCACCGCATGCAAGTTTTCATTTAAGTCACTCAACATCTTGACTTGGATATAGCACGGTTCCTTCACTGTCGCTTAGTCAAATACTCAGAACTCCCTCCTCAGGAGCACCATGGATGTACCTACTTAACATGGACAGCAGTTTTTTCAAGAAGACCTTAAAATCATCTTTGTCTATAAAATAATGAGGGGCAGAGATAAGATAGATAGTCAACACATTTGCCCAGAGATAAGGGAGTCTAACATTAGAGGGCATAGGTTTAAGGTGAGAGGGGAGAGATATAAAAAGGGTCCAGCAGGACAATTGTTTCATAGAGGGTGGTGAGTGTCTGGAAAAAGCTGCCAGAGGTAATAGTAGAGGCGGGTACAATTTTGTCTTTTAGAAAGCATTTAGATAGTTGCATGGGTATGATGGGTATAGAGGGATATGTGCCAAATGTAGGCAACTGAGATTAGCTTAGGAGTTTCAAAAAAAAAGGAGGCATGGACAAGTTGGGCTGAAGGTCCTGTTTCCATGCTGTAAACCTCTATGACTCTTT
Source organism: Negaprion brevirostris (assembly GCA_030324005.1). Taxonomy (NCBI): domain Eukaryota; kingdom Metazoa; phylum Chordata; class Chondrichthyes; order Carcharhiniformes; family Carcharhinidae; genus Negaprion; species Negaprion brevirostris. The sequence goes on along the minus strand of JARDVH010000084.1, from coordinate 87,468,187 downwards.
CAGCATTTCTTGCCCTGAGAATGGAAATTCACACCTGAGGTCAATGGACCTTTGAATGGTCTGCCAAATTTTCTGTCCTGCCTGCAATGATTTCCGTGGTGGGCAGGACCGGAAAAATTACCCTGGCATGTTCTCAGTAATGTTTCACTGACGGCTCTTATAACTGTTTTGAATGGGAAGTTTAGGTACTGAATTTGAATGTTACTTTCCTACATTCAGTTGTTAATTATTACCTTTTTTTGAACATGACATTTTCTCGTGCAAGTACTGTCTGGCATGGGCATGTGACAAAACACACCTTTACAGATATGTATATGAATATTTATGTATAATAAAACTTAAACATTTCATTTAGTGATATTTGGCAACACAAACAGGATGCAACTTGCTCAAATTACAATCATCTCAGAACCCCCCTGTGGGTAGAAGTGTTTCTGTGACTGGTGCACTGGCCTTGCATTGATGTACCCTTCACAAGAAGAGATTTTACATTATATAGATCTGTTGTGAAAATTACTTCTTAGAATTAATGGTCAGTTTCTGAATATATTAATTGCCAATTTTCTCTGTTCTCCACCAGTCATTGCTCAAAATGATTCTTTTCATGTCCTATAGACCCGGACCCCAAGATCCTTCTGCTCTTCAACCCAGCTGAGACTCCTACCCTTGATATTGTACTCCTGCATCCTGTTGGTCCTGCCAAAATGGACCACTACACATTTATCCGCATTGAAGTCCATCTGCCACTTCTCTGCCCAGTCTTGCATCCTATCTATGTCACGCTGCAACTTCTGACATCTTTGTTAAAAAAAGTTAGTTCAGATTGCCCAAACTGAAGCTGAGGGAGAGGCAATCCCTGAATGTAACTATGTTAAAAATGAGATGCTGATGAAGAAGTGAAGACCCCCTCACAGACCTACAAATGAGGCGTGGATCTGCCAAGTAGTGGTGCAATGAGGTACCATGGGGAAATATTAAGAGTAGCCTACAAAAATTTTAATGGATGAGCATGTTGGAATATGAAAAACCTAAGCCCGCATCGGCCAACATTTTTGCTGGCCTTAAGAATGTCGTAAGGTTTTGCAGGATCTGCCACATCTGCCAGATTGTGGGAAAACCCCTGCCTGCAATAAAACCTGCACTAATGAATCCATCCATTAATGTGTGGAGCCACTGCCCATAACAAGACGGGGCCACCAGTCTATATTTATCATCATGGATGTGGCTATCTTCGTCCCTGAGGTTACTCCGTTGAGAACCATACTTGCAAAATAGTGGTGGGGGAACTAACCCAAATATTCCAGGAAATCATGGGTAACCTGGGTGTGACTCAGCTGAAGTCCTAATCGTATCACCTGCTGTATCAGGGGGCAGGCACTAGAATGGTACCAACACACCCTAAAAATATCATAGTATACAGCCAAGAGTACTTCCATGACTGGGAAAAGGGATTAAGTTTTCTTCTGTTTGCTACCAGCAACTCAGCCAATGACTCCACTAGTTTTATGGTTTACAGACACCGAGTGCATTGTCCTCTGAAACTAATTAGGAAGAGAGTTTTAGAACAGAATGAAGAAGTCTCCATGTTAGACTGCATAATTGTGTTCCATGAGTGGCTAACAACAATTTGTGATGTGGCTCAAGAACACTGAAGAATCTCCCAAACATCTATGAAAAAGCAGGCAGACAAACATGCCAGGACCCAAACCTCTCAGCCTGTGGTCTAATATTAGTGTTCCTACCAATAACAGTGCAGAGTAAAAAGAATCATGGAGAGATAAACTATCTAACTGACATTAAAATAAAAATAAAATACTGCAGGTGCTGGAACTCTGAAATAAAAACAAAATGCTGGTCAGACCCAGCAGGTCTGGCAGCATCTGTGGGGAGAGAAACAATAGTGGACGTTTCAAGTTCGTATAACTCTTCTTCAGAGCATTAACTCTGCTTCTCTCTCTACAGATGTTGCCAGACATGTTGAGTCCCATACTGCAAGAAAAAGCAAAAACTGTGTCATGTCAACATGTTAAACAATATCACAGTGAAAAAGGAGACAAACAAGTAATGGTCTGTCCAATAACAACAGATCTGGAGAACTAGGGGAATATGAGGATTAATTGGAGGGAGATGTGGGTGACTCCCAGATTGAATTCCCTTCTGGTTAGCAAACACAGAAATTCTGTTGAAATTGGACGCCAAATTCACCCACCTGAGTGCGGAAAATGAAAGAGATGTGACAAGGCTTGTTACTCCATTTAAAAACATTTTAGGAGACAAGCCAAGCTGCACCATATCAGCTATACATGATGTGGATGTAAGAGAGCCCTCCCCCCCACTCCATATGGCAGCATCCCTACCCTCTAGGTCCAGAAAGGTTGGCCTATGTTTGGGGTGAGATTGACTACATACTGGAGCCTAATAGACCCTAGCAGCAGTAGTTGCAGCTTCTCAGTTGGGCTTGGTCCCAAGCCAGACAACTTCACAAAGCTCTGCATTGACCATCGGAAGATTAATGCAGTGACCTGAGCCAATTTCCACTCATCCCCCTGTCTGAAAATTATACTATTACGATAGGTAACACAGCCTACATTCCCAAGACTTACTCAAGGGATACTGGCAGGTTCCCTTGGCTTTCGACATAAAGGCAATCTCCCCCTTCGTAACTTTGGATGGATTGTACCAATGTTGAGTCATATCATTTGGACTCAGAAATGCTCTTGCCATCTTTCAAAGGCTGACGACTAGATGATGGCAGGCTTACCCAACTTGGTAGTTAACCTAAACACTTCTAACATCCAGTGACAACTGGGTATTGCACAGTAATAGAAGTTCTCTTCCACAAATTAGTTAGCTGACCTCAAAGCGAGTTCACTAATGCTCCTACTAAAACATATAGAATCATAGAATCCTACTGTGCAGAAGGAGGCCATTTGGCTCATCACGTCCACTCTCCCGTCACCCCACATATTTACCCCAGCTAGTCCCCCGACACTAAGGGTCAATTCAGCATGGCCAATCAAACTAATCTGCACATCTTTGAGCTGTGGGAGGAAACCAGAGCGTCCGGGGGAAACTCACACAAACACGGGAAGAATGTGAAACTCCACATGGTGATTCAAGGAAAGCACTGCCCAGATCCGCAAAGGTACAAGCAATAGTACAGTTTCCCATTCCCACAACAAAATGGGAAATCATGATACCTTTAGTGATTTGAATGTTATATCTCAAGTTTGACCCAACCTTCCCCATGGGAAATGCTTCACTCACTGAACTACTACAGAAAAAAACAGAAGTAGTATGGACCAAGAAATTCTGGACAGCTTTTGAGAAGCTGAATGCCATTTTAATAAATGAAGCAGTGTCAGCAGCTTCAGACTTTAAAGTAACATTTAAAATAACCATTGATGCTAGTGACCTCGGGGTAGGCTGATCTCCTCCAGGAGACTGAATTAGGAATACAGGGCTCACTCAGGCATTTCTTCAAAACACTGAACAAATGTCAGAAAGTATGCCACAAGAAACTCACAGACACTTTGAGATATGGATGCAAAGAGACCATAGTTTATACAGCCCATAACCCATTGACCTTTAATATTTCAATAGAGAATTCAAGATTATTCTGTTGGAGTTTGTTTCTCCAACCATATTCCTAAAAATCAGCCACATTGCAGAGAATTTGAATGTAATTGCAAATGTCCTGTTAAAGATACACAGTTAGAAATGATGGGATAACCCAGACTTGGCAAGGCCAAGAGAGTGAATAAAAGTGAATGTGCTTTTTTGATTCTGTGCTTTTATACTTGCAATGAAATGGAAGGGTTTTTTGTCATGGCTAGGTAGCACAAGACTATGCTTCTTTATTTTTTGAAAATATGATTTTTCAACCTTAATCTGACTGGACATTTTTCAATTTAAACTGAGACAGAGAAAAATGCTTAAAAATGCAAGGCCACACTCAAAGGTGAAGGTGAGAAATAAACAAATTGCCCTGAGGGGGATATTGGGAGGAGACATTTCCTATAATCCAGATACCCATCGAAACATGTAACTGCCTAAGTAAAAGACATTAAAAATACAAACTACAGGAATATTGAAAGAATGGCTGCCACAGACAGACACAGCCAATACATTTTAAAAATAAGGCAAGACAGCCCAGCCACATGAGATTACAAATGACACAGGCAATATCACAAAACATCTTCAGCAGAGGGAACAGATAAAGTGTTGTCCTCTCTCCCTTTCTCTCTTTCAGAATAAGTATATTGCCCAGTTTGAGAAGCCAACTCTATCAGACACCTACCACATCCAAGAAACCAGTTAATCTAAATCAGCTGCAGTCTTTAAAATCTATGCTTCAAGAATGATCAAAAGTCACTTTAATTGTACAATTTACTCTTTTATTGTCCTTCTGATACGTGTCTATGTGTATCTGTGTACATGCATCTGTGAGCGTGTGGGGCCCAAATGACTGCATGAGTGCCAAATGTTTGATATTGTGTTTTTATTATTTCTTTGGGGTTTATGGTTAATAAATTTGCTTTTTCTTGGACTTGAGTAAATCTTTTTTGATTGGGTATTTATTACTCACAGCTTAAATAGTTAAATATACATTCTGATTTGGAAAAGGCACATTCTCATGAAAAAAAAACTTAAATCTTTGCTTGACCAAACAAGGCGGTTGAACAGAGGAGAGCCAGTTCATCCCTCCTCACCATGTCATAAAATTATTTATTGGCTCATTTCCCAAGATTACTTCAGGGCCTTGAATGCTGCTGTGAACTCACTTTGTTTTTGGTAGCATATTCACATTGATAACTGTGTTTACTCAGGGAAATGATGGGGTAATGACATGCAGTTAAAATCTAGTTCCAGTAACAGAATACTTTAGAAAGATCAAAAGCAGATGTCAATCAGAAGACAGGACAATCAAGAAACCCTTGTGGGAGGGGAAGATTTTCCCTTCTCCCACCAGCCGCGGGAAACGTAGCAGGTGGATGGGATGAGGGCCCGATCATGAATAAGTCTGTTGACCTCCGGCAGGAGTTTCTGGTTTTGTGGCAAGTGTGGCTGGAAAATCCTGCCTCTGCTGTTTTTAAGAGAAAGTTTTGAAAGGAGGGAGATGATGCATAATCAGGGCAGGTTTTCAAAGATAAGTCTTTGATAGGGTAATGAATCTCATACAATATATTTCTTTACCGTTCAGTGACAGTTATATAGGCAAATGAGGCAGCCATTATATATTAGCAAAATTCCACAAATAATAACCAGTTAATCTGTTTTTGATTGTGTGAAGAAGGTTGGCCAACACACTGGGAGATCTCCCTATTTAAACATAAGGGGTTGGCTATTTAAAACGATGAGGTGAATTCTTTTCAGTCAGAGGGTCATGAGTCTTTGGAACTCTCTTCCTGAAAAGGTTGTGGAAGCAGAGTCTTTGAATATTTTTGAGGCAGAAGTGAATAGATTCTTGGTTAACAAGGGGATGATAAGAGTAGGTGGAAAGTCAGTTCAGCCATGATGTTATTAAATGGGAGGGTCAGGCTCAAGCAGCTGAACATCCTATTCCTTGTTAGTATGTCCTCATTTTCAATAGTGTAATGGGATCTTTCCAATTACCAAACTACTAAAATCAGAAAGCTACTGGGTTCATCAGATTGGAAGATTTTGCAGTATTCTTTGCTACGTATGTGGGATGGAAATGCAAACACAAGAAAGACACAGAAATTGAGAATTCAGTCTTTTTATTACTCCTAGTGACACATTATATTGTATAAATAGTCTATTATCGTTAAATGTTCTTTGTTTCTTTTTAAAAAAGCGATAACTTAATGATTATATTATACAAAGCTTTACAAAAATAAATAAGTTTTTGAAATCTGTACAAAATGCTAAGTCCTTCACAGAAGGAATTAAATACTCTTACTTATAAAGTACACCTAGTTGGCCTTGGTGCTAGTTTAATATTTACATTCTTCATGTAACTCTGCGGTTTTCAAATCTGTAGCTTTGTATTAATAGCAGCCTTTGTATAGCATAGTTTAAGCTGTTTTATTTTCTCTCTTTAATAGAAGAAATCTTGCCCTTCACTGAGGTAGGTGGGGACTGAATTTGTCAGAAACTGAAACAATGAACAGTATCAACCTGTGTGTCAGGACCATAGGATATTATTTGACAATGACTTGAAGCAGGGATAGTATAACAAGAAATCCATTCCCCACCACCCTTCCCAAATCAAATTCACCCTTTTAGTCCAAAGACACTAGCCCTTGTTGGCAGACAAGGTTTTCCATTATTTTGCTCTGTGGCCTTTTTTAAAATTCTGTCTAGGCACACACATCTCAACAGACATCTAATTGTGGGAACATCACAATGAGCCTAGTCCTGTCCTCATATCTTGTAATTTGCAACACAAATCATTGGAAAGTAATCATGAGTGGGAATTCTGGGTGACTTCCCCGAAACCCAGCCCAGCCTAAGATGCAAGAACAAATATAGAGCCCAACAGGTGTTCCAGTTGAGCTAACTCAATACAGAATGGGAATGAAACAAATATTTGCTTTTTTTTTTAAAAGCGCTCTTATTCCAAGGTTCTGTAGCCACTTCATGATTTTTCTGTGTTCTAGCTAATGCCAACTATAAAGCCTTGTTACATGCAAAGACTTAAGGCAGTAGTTGGCAATGTCATGGATAAGTCAGCACGTGCAAAATAAACTGAACTTGGGCCTATGATGATCCTACAAAATCAGATGGGGGTCTAGCTCACAAACACAGTGAATTGGCACGTTTGGGCACATTTCTCTGACCCACATTCTGTGGGAACATGAAATTGCAGATTCCTCTGATTTGAAAGAAAATGGGGCACAGGATGAAGGGCATAATCTATCAGCGGCAAAACTGGAATCTACAGCTTCCAATCTGAGGCACAGCAATTGGCTGATGCTTTTTTCCCCTCTTAGTACCAATAGCAATGTTAGATATTATTCTGTAGAGGAAACAACACCCAGTGGTGTAAGAATTCAACCCACAAAAACAACTTGTGAACCAGCAGAATATTCTAGAAATAATCTAAAACAGAACGTTCCTTGCAATTTCCAGGGACTGCTTCCTCTCAGAGAATAACGGAACATCTCATTGCAGCAAGACAGTATTCTTTCATCTGTAACAAAATGAGATTACATCTAATCTTGCCAGCAGCACCTCCTAAATTAGGGTCTTACATGCTTACCAAAGAATGAGAAAAACCTCTGATTTCACTGTCAACAGTGAGAATTCTCAGTTTTTAAAAAAAAACCTCTAGTTACTAACACAACTGACTTGAGAGATAAACAATGCTAGCATTGAGTTCCCCAATTCCACCCCCACACCCTACCCCCCTTCCCCAACCCCAACCCGCTCCTCCTTTATCCTCCTACTGAACCGTAATGACTAAATCAAACATTCATGGTCAAAGGGAGAAAATGGGTTAGATGACTATCATGTGTCACATGACAAATGGATTGGGAAACCCTTATTTTCAGTGCATTTAGTTTGAATAAAAAACATATCTGAACTGTCTTTCATGTATGTTGGTTACTTAACTGCAAGCCCGTATGGTGCAAAGCCCAATCAAATGTTTTGGTTTTTTTGACATGTTACAACGCTCCTGTGGCAGCACCTGGCCATCACGCATGACGCATTTCAAAGACCGCTTCCTGAAGCCCTTCCCGCATGTCTTGGAGCAGGCTGACCATTCTCCCAACAACCATCGTGGGCAGGGGATGTCTGCACACAATCGGAGGTCGTCAGGCTTCAGTTCTTTCACACAATCAGTAGCTGGCCTCCCATAGGTGTCTGTACATTCAACTGCTCTGCGCTGCCACCCAAGGCCGCATGTTTTAGAGCAGTCTCCCCATTCGCCAATTACCCATTCAGAGTCTACTGTTTCCTTGATGGCATTAAAAGACTCTTTTTTCGGAATAAGTTTAGTTGGCTGATGCTGCAGGTTCTTCTTCACAAAGAATGTAAATTTGATTCTCGGACGCAAGGAGTCTCCCACTGTGAGTACCTCAACAATCAGTGGCTCCTTGAGGGCACCAAAGCTACGAATTCTTTCTAATGACACCGATGACCCAGTGTATCTCAAGATCGCGCCTTGATATGAAATGTCCTGTTCTAGTGTTGACAAAGTGTACTCTCCATTGAGCAGGTATGTGCCATCAACTTTCTTCAATGCCAGATAGTTTCCATCATGTCTTATGCCATGGAGACTACGTTGCTTTATGTCAATGTTGGTTGCTCCTGCTGGAATGATAACAACCTCTTGGTATCCAGGTCTATTGAAACAGTTGGAAAGAAAAAAAGAATGATCAAATTAATCTGTTGGCTTTCAGGTTCAATGCATGACAATTGAAGCATGAACTCTTATCAGTCAACAATGTTCCCTTTCCCTGCTTTTAAATATCCAAATTTTCTCCGTTCTCAGAAAGCTATATCCTACAAATGTATCTATCATAGGTATCTGTGGTCTTTGGGCACTCTTATTCATGTAGTAATTTTTCATTGTGACTGTTTATAAGCTATTCAATCACACAGACACATCAAAGCAGAGTCCCGTCTTGACATGTGATACCCACACAAATAGTTTTCAACAGCCATCTCTGAATGGCAGTCAATAGCGCAAAGTCTGGCTATTTATTTTTCCTTTCCTTGTGCAATGATACCAATGTCACTTTTCCTGTCAAAAAGAGCCCTTGTTTGTGAGATTGAACAGGTTTTCATAATGATTCGCTCATTAAACCATTATTTCCTGTCTCTTGCCTGGATGAGTGTAGTGAAAACTAGCAACATTCCCCAAAGTGGTAGCTGAGGTAGTCTGAAAATCCGACAAGTCCTTGATGTAAAGCCAGCTATTTGATTATGAGTTTAGTGGTCTGCTATCTGATACAATGGATATTCTTTAGACAGTCCAACCATAGCACCGGCATGCAATTTCAAAAGGTGCTGTCCTGCTCAAGTTACTGAACTGCCGAAAAACAGTTTAATGCTCTACATCCAAACTAGTGTGGTATCTGGAATAAATTTCTGAAATAATGAAAGATACCAAATTTAGCTTGGTGTGGAAAGTGGCAATCAAATTAATAAAACAAACAGTTTAAACGTTAAGAACATAAGAAATAGGAGCAGGAGTAGGCCATCCAGCCCTTCGAGCCTGCCCTGCCATTCAATAAGATCATGGC
>JARDVH010000084.1:86498776-86511033 GCA_030324005.1 Negaprion brevirostris | reverse complement strand
TCCTCTTGGAGTTTCCTGATCAGTTGCCCAAACATCAGCAGAAGAGTGGCTAAACTTCCACTGAAGTTGCAGTGGCCCTTGGAGGAACTTCAGGGGAACTTCCTGATGATTAATTGCAGTAGAATCTCACACTGATACAGATAGTTGTTTGTTTCTACATCTTAATCATCCTTCTGAACCCATATGTGATTGATGCAATATTTTTAAAAATTATTTCCGGTGGCTGTGAAACCATGCCCCCACCACCCCAAGCACCCCATGCCCCCCAATCCCTTCACCTCTAACAGTGCTGGAGTCAACCTGCAGACCCATATGTCCCTGTCTCTGAGATAACATTGGTATTCTTAGCCGTGAGGGCCCTGGCATGGTGGGAGTCCCTGCAAAGTGACAGGAGGTTCAACTGTCACTGCAGCATTCTGAGGCATTGGTATCAATGTCAGTGGGACAGAACAGAGGCTGTCCTTATCAGAATCACTCCAAAAGGTGCCTCCAGTGGCAGCCACAATTGTTCATTCACCATCATGAGGTTCAGCTAGCCTTTCCTGCTTTCTGAGAGAACTCCAGCTCCTCATCCCCCTCTCACCCTGGCTCTGGACTCCTAAGCTCAGAGACCAGGTGATGCAATGCAGGTCAGAACACAAACGCACCATCCCTCCAGTGAGTTGCTTAGTTTGGCCTTCCATGACGGTCACCAGTCCCTCAATGAAGGAAATGATATGTTTGGTAGATTGTATGATAGCTGTGCTCATGGCCTGCAACCTCTGTGGAATCTCTGCCATAATTCCATGTACTTCATGCTGCATATCCAGCAACGGCCCTCTGACAGACACCTCTAAAGGCTCATCATCACCCTGGGCTCAACGTCTAATTTGCCTCAAGCACTCCTTTGACTTTAAGAGGCCTGCTCTACCTTAGTCTCTGACAGCTGGTCTTTTGGCTATGATATACTTGCATCAGTGTGTGAATCCATTGCACATACCCACTAAGGTTCATCTGTGTTGATGCTAAGTGCAGAGCAAGAATATGAGGCTCTATCCTGTGAGCTTCCTCCTCCTCCCCCTTCGAGATTTATGTTGATCCCTCCAGATTACTGGCTGCAGCTGCTAATATTCTACCTGGGAGGGAACAAACGAGAAGAATGAAGAAAAACACCATCATTTGAGGTGACTTTAGCAAGACACATTTCCTAAAATACATACTGGAAATATTGGAGATGATAAGCTTTGGTGCTCATTTGTCCACAAATTCTGTAAGCCTCCAATGTCAAAAGCCATTAATACTACCATAGTATGAGAGTACCTGGCATAGCAGGACTTAATGTGGGCCTGAGAAACAGTACCACTCACAGTGTGATGTGACCAGACCATAACCAGAGACTACAGTCAGTTGTGGATGGTCCAGCAACCTGTACAGAAGCATTGAGTTAGCTCCCAGCTTGAGCTATACCTTGTATATGTGAGGACAGGTATATGTCATCAATAAAAAGTTCATGTTCTGACCCTGTTAAAAGCATCTGAAGTGATGACACAGAAGGAGATTGCCTGAAAGAAATTCCTTCGTAGGATTGAAAAGAAAAAGGCAGAAGAAAAAGCTCCATTGTGCAGCAGAGGATTCCACAAGACCTCGTGGAGGTCCGTTACAAATGTCGACAGGCTGCAAGGTCAAAGGACCTAACTGGGGTGAGCAAAAATACTTGGTTCTAAACAAGGATTAGTTTAAAAAGCTTCAGTGCTATTAAATAGAGCAGTCCATTTCTGAAAGCACCATGACCAACCTGGGTTCGGAGTCAGCAACATACCACATGGCAAATAAAGACAAAAACAAATCAGAAGGTTTAAAAACCTCTGTCAAATCCACTGTAAAACACATGAAAATTTTCCAATGTTGCAGAGAAGATGAAGAGAAATTGATTGAGTAAATCACTGCTCAAAATTAAAGACAAAGAGGTCAGGACCCCCCATCACCATGGGAGCCAGTGAAAACCCAGCAAACACATGAAGATTCTTTGATAAATTGGCTGCGGCAGTCTCATCTTTAAAACCTGCACAGCATTTAAAGCTGCACACAGCTGAACTTTAAACCGCTTTAAATCAACATTGCCAGACCAATTTGGACTGATCCTAAGGTCAGTTCAAACAAAAAATTAGGGACTTTGATGAAAAATATTCTTAAAATGCAAGTTTGCTTCAAGATTAGATCAAAAGGCATAAACTAAACAAGTGAATACATTATTTTATTCAGTAATCCCAATAGCCAATGATAGTATTGCAAAGCAAGGAATAAACAAATTCTCAGATGTAATCAAGTTCTAAAATCATTCAATATGTATTTTAATCTAAGAAGCAACAAAACTTTAGAGAGAGTGAAATCCAACAAATATGTGCAACGACCTGGAGAAGTAGTTGTCACTTCTATAAATTATAAAGTAGACAACAAATCTTCCATCCAGACTAGAGCGAAGAACCTCATTGGACACATCTATACCCTTAATGCCGCATGCTAGTCTCACTGTCTCCCAGGCCTGAAAAGAAGCAATTTCTTCAGGAAGCATGGAAAATGTACAGGTCTGCAGATGAGAGTGGAACAATGCAGTCCCAAGGCCTCCTCCTCCTTAGGTTACTCCTTGCAAATGTCCAATCTCTGAAAAACAAGCTAGACAAACTAAAAGCCAGACTCACTTTCCAAAGAGGGACTGCTGTGTGCTCTGTTTCACAGAGACGTGGCTCGTTCCGGCTCCACCGGACTGTGCCTTACAGCCAGAGGGCTTCTCAGTCCACCAAATAGATCGCATTAGGGCCAGTCCTTTGGGATTGCTTAGGGTCAATAGAGTGGTCAGTATTTAAAAACTCTGCAACCAGCCTGAACGAATTTGCAACTACAGTAACTGACTTCATTAGTAACTGTGTAGAAGGCTGTGTGCCAAAAAAGTACAGCCATATGTTTCCCAACTGGAAACCGTGGATGAACAAGAGTATCCACTGCTTGCTGAAGTCCAGGCCTGAGTCTTTCAAGTCAGGTGACCCTGACCTATAACAAGAAAGCCAGATATGGTCTGCGGAGATCTTTCACAGATGCCAAAAGACAGTACCAGACCAAGCTAGAATCCCAGGCTCGCCACACAGACTCCACTATGGCAAGGTCTGCAAGATATGACATTTTACAAGATGAAGGTAAGTAAAATCACCACCTCCTATGCACCCCTCCCTGATGAGCTCAATGCATTCTATGCCTGTTTTGAGCAAGAGGTCAGCCTCGGACGTACCTGTATCCAAGATCACCATTGTCAATGTCGAAGCAGCCTCCTCAAAAGTCAACCCATAGAAAGTAACAAGCCCAGATGGGGTACCCGGACAAGCACTCAAGTCCTCCGCAGACCAGTTGGTGGGTGTATTTGTAGATATCTTCAACCTCTCTTTATACCAATCTAAGGTCCCTACCTGCTTCAAGAAGGCCACCATCATCCCAGTATCAAAACAAAGCCAGGCTGCGTGCCTTAATGGCTATCATCCGTGGCTCTGAGATCCATCATTATGAAGTGCTTTGAAAGGTTAGCCATGGCATAAATCAATTCTTGCCTCTGACTGCCTGGATCCACTGCAGCTCGCCTTTTGCTTCAACAGGCCTACAGCAGATGCCATCTCCCTGGCCCTATACTCAACCCTGGAATGCCTAGGTAACAAAGACATCTATCTCAAACTCCTATTCATAGCCTACAGCTCAACCTTTAACACCATCATTCCTATGAGATTCATCTCCAAACCTTGTAGCTGGGGACTTGGCTCGTCTCTCTGCAGCTGGATCCTGGACTTCCTAACCAAAGGCTGCAGTCAGTAAGGATTGACAACAACAGCTCCTCTACAATCATTCTCAACACCGGTGCTCCGCAAGGCTGTGCCCTCAGCCCCTTACTATACTCCTTATACTCCTCTGACTGTATGGTCAAATTCCCTTCCAACTCAACTTTCAAGTTGCCAATGACACCACTATTGTGGGTCAGATCTCAGACAATGATGAGACACAGGAAAGAGATAGGGAATCTGGTGAGCTGGTGCGACGGCAATAATCTCCCCCTCAGAGTCGACAAAACAAAGGAGATAGTCATCGAATTCAGGAAGCATAGTGGAGAGCATGACCTTGTCTACATCAGTAGGGACGAAGTAGAAATGGTTGAGAGCTTCAAGTTTTTGGGTGTCCGGATCACCAACAACCTGTCCTGATCCCTCCATGCATTCGCTATAGTTAAGAAAGCCAACTAATGCCTTTACTTTCTTAGGAAACTAAGGAATTTAGCATGTCTGCTACAGCTCTCACCAACTTCTACAGATTCATCACAGAAAACATTCTTTCTGGTTATATCACACCTTGGTGTGGGTCCTGCTCTATTTAAGACTACAAAGGATCATGAACAAAGCCCAGTCCATCACTCAAACCAGCCTCCCATCTATTGACACTGTCTACATTTCCTGCTGCCTTGGAAAAGTAGCCAGAATAATCAAGGACCCCACACACCCTGGACATACCCTCTTTCACCTTTTCCATTGGGAAAAAGATACAAAATTCTGAAGACACATGCCAACTGACTAAATGTCAGCTTGTTCCCTGCTGCCATCAGAGTTTTGAATGGACCTCCCTCACATTAAGTTGATCTTTCTCTACACCCTAGCTATGACTGTAACACTGCATTCTGCATCTCTCCTTTCCTTCTCTATGTATGGCATGTTTTGTCTATATAGCATGCAAGAAACAATACTAATACATGTGACAATAATAAATCAAATTAAATCAATCCTTCTGCGTCACTGGAGATGGAAATCTCACTGCATGTTTGAAAACCATGGATCTAACACTCATCTTATTGACACTCACACTAAAATCCCAAACCCAGGACCGGTCAGAGAATGGGGATTCTTTTTCATCAGGTTCCGTTTGTGGCTTTTGCTCATACCAATGCAGATTGCGCAAACTCTAATAAACAACAAAGAAATGATCACTGTAACTATGCTTTAGGGATCCCACTCTTTTGAACCTGTCTAAGTAATTAGTTCCACCAATTGGGAATCTGTTCCATAACTGTTTGATCCCGATGGACCAGCCATTTACAACCCATGCAGCCGGAAATTTGAAATCTGCTTCCTATGCAGCATTAACTCAAATCTTCCCATCTTGTAAACTAACCAGATCACTTGCTACGTTTGAAGATAATTATGTTAAAAAATGAACCTCTCTATTGCAAAATGAGAGAGAATCTAACCGTGTCCACTGGACATTCAATGCCATTAACATCACTGAATCTCCTACTGTCAACATGTTTTTAACATTGACCAGAAATTGAGCTGGACTGTGGCTACAAGAGCAGGCCAGAGGTTGGAATTCTATGGTGAGTAATTCACCTCCTGACTCTGCAAAGCCTGTCTACCATCTAGAAGGCACAAGTCAGGAATGCAGTGGAACACTCCACACTTGCATGGATGAATGCATGAAATAATTCCCACTGTCCCTTCACCAGATTCCTTTTATTTACAAACCTATCTCCACTCCTAAGAGTGCCTCAGATGCAAAGTCAGAACCTGGAGCATCTGTAGATCTAAACTCCAATATACATATCTAGATATACGTATGGTGAGACTCCCTGATTGGCTAGGTGGTCAATACCTCAATTAGGGAGCTCATACTCCACAAAGCCAACTTCATGGGCCACACTGAGGTCCTTACAGTGTAGCTCCAGCAACACTCAAGAGGCTCCAGGACAAAGTAGCTGGCTTGATGAGTACCCCTTTCACCACTGACGAACAGTGGCAGCCATGTGCATCACCTATAAGATGCACTGCAGGAACTCACCAAGACTCCTTCGATGGTACCTTCCAACCATTGTTACCTAGAAGGACAATAATAGCAGATACTTGTGAACACCACCATGTGGAGTTTCCCCTCCAACTCACTCACCACCCTGACTTGGAAACATATCGCCTTCACTGTTACTGGATTAAAATCCTGGAACATACTCTCTAACAGCACTGTGGGTGTATTTACAGCATAGGGACCTTGGCAGTTTAAGAATGCAGCTCACCACCACTTTCACAAGGGACAATATGAGATGGGCAACAAATGCTGGTCTAGCCAGTGATGCCCACATTCCTAACACAAGGAGAAAAAAATGATGGCTACTGTTTATGCTTTAAAACCACCCACGAGTTGTTGTCCACTGCTTGTAAACAATTGGACTGCATGAAGCATCGGACACAAGCCCAATTACAACCTGGGAGGAAGGGATCATTGATGAGCTGTCATACATGGCGGCCATTTCAATTTGCTCCCTCCTCCTTGCCCTGTTGCTGTCTACAGCCACCTCAGCGAAAGCCAGCACTAATCCAAGAGCAGAGAAAAGAGAGGCTGCCATCTTCCTGGTCTACCATGGTGGGCACTTGAGTAACCGGCTGCTTTTTCTTTTGAACAGGAGAGTCAGTGAGCGAGAGAGTATGGGAGAGAGAGAGAGAGTGAAAGAGCTTAAGAGAATATGAAAAAGAGAAAGAGAGAGAGACAGACAGACAGAGACGGTGGGGGGCGGGTGGCAGAGAGAGAGACAGAGAGACAGAGGGAGGATGAGAGAGAGAGAGAGCAAAAAAGAGAAAGAAAGAGAATGAAAGATGTAGATTGAAAGTGTGAAAGAGAGAGTGAAAGAGAGAGAGAAAGAGAGTGAAAGCAAGAAAGAGAATAAAAGACAAAGATTGAAAGGGTGAAAGAGAGAGAGGAGGAAGAGTGAGAAGGAATGAAAGAGAGAGAAGGGGAGAGAGGAGAGAGAAAGCAAGTGAAAGAGAGAGGAAAGACAAAGAGAGATCAAAAGAGTGAGAGAATGAGAGGGTGAAAGAGAGAGAGAGAAAAAGGGTGAAGGAGTGGGAGAAAGAGAGAGAGAACAGGATTGCACCCCAGTACTGTTAGCAGAGTAGCTCCATTAAATTTCTGAATCACTGGAGTCTTTTTAGAGGGCCTTAGTAACCAGCTCCTTCTTCAGATGAGCTGCTAATTGACAGTCAATGTGCTGGTAGACTGTACAATCCCCTGACAGGCACACACATGACATAAGCTCGTTGATCATCTCCTGGAAGTCTGTCCGGCTGACTTTGGGAGCTGCTGACCCCCTCTCCACTTTCACCTGCAGTGGTGTCATCACCATGGTGATGGGCAGGCTTGCGGACAGCAGATGGGCACCCCGAGAAACTCTGCTATCCAAAGAAAAAGCAGTTTTGAAAGAAAAGGGAACAGAAAAGATAAGCAGGAGTTTCTCTCAATTGTATTTTTGGAAACATAAGCAGTGACGCTTTTGTGTTGATTCCCACAGCCTCAATTGCTCAGATCCTCACTTGCTTTCTGCGGACAAGTGTTGGGGATTTCTGTTCTTCCCACTTCAATTGTAGCAAGACATATTTCTGTGTTAAGTCAGCTTTGCTCCCAAGCATCGGCTAGTGGGCTGTATAACTGATGTGCAGAAGAGGGTGTCCTCCAGGCCAAACTGCCAGTAAAGGCAATGTTGTCATGTCACAGGCTCAGTTTTTCATTTGAGGGATTATCCTACGCCCAGCGCCGAATGCTTAGGCCTGGCTTACCTGCCTGGATGTGATAGATGCCTCTGCGGTACACAATTCTAAGGGACATGTCTCTCCAGGTTTCCCGTTCCCTTTCAATTACCTGGGGACTTGGATGTCAATGTGAGTGGTTCTTCATTCGAGTCTATGCAGGGACAGTCACCCTCATAAACACAAATGGTTACTCTGCTAATGTGTCATCAAATTATACCATCTCAGAATTTGAGCAGGCATGTCACAACTTCACATAGTCACTTGACCAACTGCTTATCTTAACAGATTTACTCATTGTTTTTTATTCATTCAAGGCTTTGAGTGTCACTGACTAGTTCAGAAATTTTATTGCCCATCCCTAGTTTCCCCTTAAGAAGGTGGTGGTGAGCTGCCTTCTTGAACCTGCAATCCCTGAGGCATAGGGACACCCACAATGCTGTCAGGGAGGGAATTCTAGGGTTTCAAACCAATGATAAACAAGCAACGGTGATATATTTCTAAGTCAGGATGGTGAGCGACTTGGAGAGGACCTCCAACTTGTGACGTTCCCAGTCATTTGTTGCTCATGTCCTTCTAGATGGGATAGGTTATGGGTTTGAAACGTGCTGCCTAAGCAGCCTTGGGATTTCCTATAGTGCATCTTGTAGATGATACACACGCTGCCATTACGTGTCGGTGGTGGAGGGACTGAGTGTTGAAGGTAGTGGAAAGGGTACCAATCCAGTGGGCTGCTTTGTCCTTGACGGTGTCAAGCCTCTTGAGTGTTGTTGGAGCTGCACACATCTAGACAAGTGGCGAGTATTCCATCATACTCCTTTTTGGCTTTGGGGAGTCAGGTTAGTAATTCCCCATGGAATTCCCAACCTCTCACCTGCTCTTGTAGCCACAGTCCAATTCAGATTCTGGTCAATGATATCAGAGTATTGATAATAAGGGATTCAGTGATGGTAATGGCATCAAATGTCAAGGGGAGATGGTTAGATTTTCTCTCATTTTGCAAAAGAGAGGTTCAACTTCAAACACTGTTATCTTCAAATGTAACAAGTGAGTTGGTTAATTTGCACAATGGGAAGATCTGAGTTAATACCACATGGAGAGGAGAATCAAAATTTTGGGATGCATGTGCTATAAATGGCATACCCACGTGGATCAAACAATTATGGAACACATTCCCAATTGGTGGAACTAGCTACCTAGACAGATTCAAAAGAGTGGGATCCCTAAACTTTTGACAAGCATAGATACACAATTATTTTACTGATGTTTATTAGGGTCTGCGCAATCCACACTGTCATCAGTAACAGTGCACAGACAGGAACTCAGTAAAACAAATCCTCATTCCCTGACCGGTCCTGGGTTTGGGATTTTAGTGTGAGTATTATTAGGGTCGGTGTTAGATCCATGGTTGATGTTTTCAAACATAGACTGAGATTTCCAACTCCAGTTACGCAGAAGGAATGGAGAGGTTGGGATTACTCTCCTTAGAGAAGAAAAGGTTGAGAGGAGGTTTGAGAGAAGCGTTCACAATTAGGAGGGGTCTGGAGGAGTGGATTGGGCAGATCTGTTCCCAATGCTGGCAGCATGGAGAAGCAGGGTATTTTGTAGATGATGCACACTGCTGTTACTGTGTGTCAGTGGTGTTTCTTTTTGTTCAATGCCAAACTGGGAATCTACCACTGCTCAGCCTGACTCCATGTGGCCATTCTTCATGTGAGATCTTGGAGGTGGTGAGTTCTGGAAAACTATTTGATTGCAACTGGGCATGGAGGTCCCCATTTTAACCTGGACGTTTCCAAAGAACAGATTTTATTGCCACAAGTACTACTAAAGTTGTGACTGTTGTGAATCCTGAGAGAGGTAGAAGGATTGGTACTGACTCCCAACTCTACAGCAACAGCGAAGTGCAGCATCCCTAACAAGTAAAGTGTTCAAAAATGTTCAAAATACTTGAAGAAAATATTAACTGAGCCACATATGCAGAGATGAAAAGGCTTGAAATGTTAATCGAAGAGCTAGGTTTTAAGGAGCTTTTAAAAGGGGGAAAGAGGGGTGGAGAGGGGAAGAGGTTTCAAAGGGAATTCCCAGGCTTCCACCTCCAGGATCACCAATAGTGACACGATTAAAATTGGGAAAATGTGATGTGTCAGAATTTGAATGTCTTCCAATCCACTGAAACTTCTAATGTATAATGCCCATCTTTGCAAATCCTGCCATGACATCACCACTGGTTTGACACTCCTTCCTATTCAGGCCAAATTGGGGAAAAAATGCCCTCTTTCTTTGACATTATTTACAGTTTGGACCACTGTAAACCCAATTTCCACCACACACAACTGCCTACGACTCCACACCACTGGTTGCTGTGTTATCAGCTTCACTGTAAGAAACTACAGTGGTCACTAGGGGGGACATGGGAATGATACACAATGGAGAGAAAATGGCTAAAAGCAAAGAGGGGATTGATAGAGCTGTCAACCAGGGTACAACAGCATGTAGGGGAAAAGGTGCTTTCACTAAATGGTGTCTGTGATAATTCCCAGGTCCTGCATAGGGAATCCCTGATTGACTTCCCGGTTGGACTTATTGAATATGAGCTCCATGGTGATTGGTAATTACCTGACCTGATGGAGCTCATATACCAAGCCCTTTATAAAGCAGGCCCCCGAGCAGGTCCATTATTCCAGTTACCTGTTTACATCCAACACAGGCTTGTGGTTTTGCTTTACTTAATTTTGTGCATTAAAGCACTATTCCTTTACAGTGAGCCCCTGGAGTTATTATGGCGTCATCTGATCCTTATGTGCATCTGTAGAGGCAGGCAAGAGTCTGATTTAAATGCCATATCTGAAGATGGCACCCAAGGCAGTGCAGCACTCCCTTTTTACTGCACTGGAACGCTGGTCTAGGTAATATGCTCAAGTTTCTGGAGTGCCACTGAATCTAAGATAGGCAGAACAAGAAGTGGCCAGGGAAGCACCATGAGAGCCACAGCTTCATGACTAAACTAACCTCAGCGACGTTATATTGCAGCTGTATACGGTGCTGGTGAGGCCACATCTGGAGTACTGTGCACGGTTTTGGTCTCCTTATTTGAGAAAGGATATACTGGCACTGGAAGGGGTGCATAAGAGATTCAATAGTTTGATTCTGGAGCTAAGAGGGTTGGCTTATGAGGAGAGACTGAGTAGACTGGGGCTAAACTCACTGGAATTCAGAAGAATGAGGGGAGATCTTACAGAAACATAAGATTATAAAGGGAATAGATAAGGTAGAAGCAGGGACGTTGTTTCCACTGGTGGGTGAAACTAGAACTAGGCATGGCCTCAAAATAAGGGCAAGCAGATTTAGGACTGAGTTGAGGAGGAACTTCTTCACACAAAGAGTTGTGAATCTGTGGAATTCCGTGCCCAGTGAAACAGTTGAGGCTACCTCATTGAATGCCTTTAAGGCAAGAATAAACACATTTTTGAACAGTAAAGGAATTAAGGGTTATGGTGAGTGGGGGGATAAGTGGAGCTGAATCCATGAAAAGATCGGCCATGATCTTATTGAATGCCGGAACAGGCTCGAAGGGCCTAGTCCTGCTCCTAGATTTTATGTTCTTCAAAGCAAACACTTACCTTTGTTTGGCACTTTTCACAAATTCAGAATGTTGTGAGGTGCTACAAATTTCAGAGGGTATTAATTGTAGAATTCTTTACTGCAGAGGGTTTCAGGACTGGGTCGTTAAGTAAATTCAAGGATGAGATAGAAAGATTTTTAATCAGTAAGGGATTTGAGGGTTATGGAGATAAGGCAGGAAAGTGGAGTTATCACATCAGATCAGTCATCAGATCAGTCTCATTGAATGGCTCAGTGGGCTGAATGATCTACTTCTGCTGCTAAGTCTTATGTTCTCATGGTCTCAGTTTGGGCTGTCTTGGGCCAGGGATACCCAGGGATTGAATGGGCTGAATGGCTGACTTCTGCTCGTATGGACCTATGGAACATGTATTCAAACGTAAACACTGTTGCAATGTCGGAAATACAGCAGCCAATTTGTGGACAGCAAGATCCCACAGCCCTGTGATTGCCCAGGTTTTTAGTCATGTTGGTCGATGGATCAATGTTGGCTGAGCCTCCTTGGGGACAATACCCTCCTCAGCACTCCCCTCTCCTCCCATCCTCTATCCTTCTCCAGATAGTGCTGCGGGATCTTTTCCATCGACCTGAGAGGGCAGACAGAGGGTGGGTGGAGAGTTGTAGACTGAGGAGGGTCAGTCAATGGGTTTGGCAGAAGTTAGGGTGCAGGAATTGGATCTACCACTCTAATGCCATGTTTCTTTTAATAATCAAAGATGCCTACTGACTGTAAAGATTGCCAGCCTTCTTTTCCAATCCCTCCGTGGGCTTTATCCCTCCCTATTTCTGCAGTCACACTCACAACCCTCTGAGACTTCTGTGCTCCTCCAATTCTGACTTCTTGGGATTCTGGATTTTAAATCACCTCCCCTGTTGGTGGCTGTGCCTTCAGCCGCTGAGCTCCAAAGTTCCAGAATTCACTGCCTTCCACGTTCTCAGCCTCCCTCCTTCGAGGTGCTTTTTGAAACCTACCTCTTTGATGAAGCTTTTGGTCACCTAGCCTAACGTACCCCACTGTGGCTCAATTTTGTGTTAGGTTGCGAAGCATCATCAGCTATTTTG
>JARDVH010000084.1:86463395-86473597 GCA_030324005.1 Negaprion brevirostris | reverse complement strand
CGCCTAGCGTGTCTCATCACTCTAGAGTGTGCAGAGGATGCAGGCCTGGTAGATTTCCAATTTGATGTTCTTGGGTTGCTGTAGGGGTGGTCTTTAATGAGAGGATGTTGTGCTGTGGCATAGAGAATTATGGAAATGTTCTTTCACAGGGAGGATGGGTGTGAAATAGAATTAGTGATTGACGCAAAGACCTTTTCAACATGGAAGAAAATGACGGATTTGTGGTTGGGAGGGATAAAGAGAGACAGGAAAAGACTGGCACATGAGAATAGATTGGCTTGTCTGGGTGTTAAATGCCAACATAATCTGGTTAAGCTGAATGGTTATCTCTGCAATTCTGTCAATTTCTAGGTATTTACTGAAGGGGTGAGGAATGTTCAACATAATTGTTTTCAAGAGCTATTTTTGCCCCTCCCCCTACAGCAAGGATATTAATATGCCATTTGTTCTTTATGGAGTAAAATGCATCAGCACACTCAGTAATGATTACAAGGAACTCAGTTGGTACAGGAAGGAATTTTATTTTCTATTCTTTGTGATGTTGGCGTGGCTGGCTAGGCCCAGCATTTATTACCCATACCAAGTTGTACACGAGAGGATGCCTTCCTAAATATCTGCCATCCCTGAGGTGTGGGTACATCCACAGTGCTGTTAGGGAGTCCCAGGATTCTGACCCTGTAACAGTGATGGAATATATTTCCAAGTCAGAATGGTGACTCTCACAGTAGCTTCGTTGCAGTGTTAATGTAAGCCTACTTGTGACAATAATAAGTAAATACAATAGTGTGTGACTTGAAGGGGAAACCCCTTGTGGTGGTGGTGTTCCAGGTATCCTTGCCCTCGTCCTTCCAGGTGGTAGTGGCCTTGGGTTTCAAAGGTCCGCCTAAGAGACCTTGGTAAGTTCTGCAGTACATCTTGTCGGTCAGAGTTTTCCAACCAGTATGAAGATTCAAAACTATTTAAAATTCTTGTAATTAAACTAAAATTAATCTTCATGTTCAGCTCTGTGATTGATATCTTGAAGACCCGACCAACCTCAGGCCTTCTGTGTGTGCGCTGGCTGGGAAAAAGATGCACATGCGTAGTTTAGATTTTTATGTTGGTCAGACTGATGCGCATTACCAATGGGACTTTGAGTCAAGACCAAGGTTCCCAAAAAGCAAAAACTCAAAGGGCGCAGAAAACCCTGGGAGAAACAGGAAAAATGGAGATGTTTTTAAAAAAAAAAAGAGAGGGAGAAGTTAAAAACAAAGTTCCCAGTAAAGGAAAAAGACAGAAAATAGATGTGCCTCAATTTTTTTTAAGTATATAGTAGTGTACCATGACTTATAAAAGTTTGGGAACCACTGTTGTTGATGGTGCACACAGCTGCCACTCCGCATTGCTTGTGGAAGGGATAATAATCAAGTAGGCTGCTTTAACCTGGATTTGTTGAGCTTTGAGTGTTGTTGCAGCTGCTTCATCCAGGCAAATAAATCTTAATTTGTGGGACACAGATTTGAGAAGGAACCATTACTGAATTATGTGAAAGAAATGAACTATGGAGTATAAAGAGATTGGTTAGAGTAAGGAATATTAAGATATCGACAAGGAGTGCAGAGAGATTATGTAGCACAAGGGAAATGTTTAGGAATTGCAGAAAGATCAATAGAGGCAGTACACATGTTAATGTAAGTGCAGATATTTGCTGTGTTGTGATGGATTGAAAGTTATCACTTTTAATGCAATACTTAGAATTACGGCAGATCTGTGTGTTTGTTTGAATCTGGGTTATTCAGTAACCTCATTGCATAATCTAGATGCAAGAGTACAGAACACAAGCAGGAATAGAAAGCCTTCAAGGAATGTTTGTGAGGCAGGGGAATCAGCTGAATACTAAAATATGATTCAAAGAAGTAAATGCTGGCACTGTAGGTGATTTATACTGTGTGATAGCACTAGAAATTTGGAAAAAAATATACAGCAAGATTGGATACTACAGTTAAGATCCAGTCAACCTAAGCAGTATGGAGATAAGATAATTGTTGTGGCTGTATTTAATTGGAGCATTGAGAAGGTATAATTTTACAGTTGATGCTTCAGTTTAATGTGATATTTGATCTCATCACTGACAGCCTTTAATCATCTGCAGCTTCTGTTGGTGGTATTTATGATGGCTCCAGGTGCATTGCTGCTTGTTCATTGCAGTTTGTGTGATCTTGATTTTGCACCCGAAATTGGACTTGAAGTAGAATC
The DNA here is from genome assembly GCA_030324005.1 of Negaprion brevirostris. Lineage (NCBI taxonomy): Eukaryota > Metazoa > Chordata > Chondrichthyes > Carcharhiniformes > Carcharhinidae > Negaprion > Negaprion brevirostris. The sequence continues at coordinate 86,471,362 of JARDVH010000084.1, read as the reverse complement.
CTTCTAGGAATATTTTCAAAATGCCTGTATGACTGAAAATTTCTCATGTTTGCCATTCTGCTGAAATGTTAGTGACATCACAATATGTTATAAATGTGAAACTTGGGTAGGAATGAGGTTGGACTTTCTTACCAAGCAACAGTCAACTTGGGCAGAAGAAGGTTGAAAATGAACTGGCAAAATCAGTTGGATCTCATGTCAGGGCCAGAATGACGGGAGGTCAGATAGCTTCCCTGGTAAAGGGGCCTTGCATGAACAATATTTAGGCAGTTGATTCCAAAGCCTCACTGAAAACTGCCCAGTTTCTTTTAAATCGACATTCTTGTTCAGAGTCTCTGTTGTAGCAGATGTAAGCATATTATTTGGGTCTTGTAGCAGAGAGTTGTGAATTTAGAATGTGTAGGCCCAATAAGTCATGGATGAAAATCCAACAGCAATTTTTAAATGGAGTAGATATTCAGGGCTATGTTAAAAAGGGCAAGGAATTAAGGGAAATAGCACTACCATTGGCTAACCCAGTCGAATGGCCTACGTGGTTTCTTCATTAAATGTTGCTGTTCAACCTCCACAAGAACAGATTTACGACTGATTTGAGTAGGGACTTCTTCACCCAAAGGGTTGTGAATCTATGGAATTCCCTGCCCAGTGAAGAGTTGAGGGTACCTCATTGAATATTTTTAAGGTGAGGATAGATAAATTTTTGAACAGTAAAAGAAGCAAGGGTTGTGGCAAGCGGGTGGTTAAATGGAGCTGAGTCCCCGAAAACATCAGCCATGATCTTATTGAATGGCGGAGCAGCTCAAGGAGCCAGATGGCCTACTTCTGCTTCTAATTATGTACCAAATGGTAATAACTATCAGTGCCTATGTGGAAATACAATGTGATGTTAAGTGAATTGATATTGTATGTGGATTACAAATACCTGTTGGGATAGGAATGTCAACAGGGAATATAGATATCAGAAAACAGAATCGGTACAAGGAGCTCAGTTGGTACAGGAAGGGGTTCTATATCTTCAAAACACACATTTGAGAAGGAGCTGTTAGCGATGTGACAGAAATGAGCTAACTGTGGAGTGTGAATAGTTCTGGTGGAGTGAGGGTTGTAGAGATAGCTACAAGAAATACAGATTGTATAGGGCAGGGGAAGTGTAGAGGAACTACAGAGATCAATATAGGGTGATCTGATTTGGAGGGATTTGTACAAAAACTATATTGAGGCCAGACATGATAGAACAGCTAACTTCTGTGGGAATTGAAAATATTTAACAAAGTCAGGTTTCTATAAAGAGGGCACTTAAGAAAAATTGGAATTTCTTCAGTAAATGTCAAGGAATATAGGAGGATGGAGGAGCTGGATGAAGGGGGCAAAGAACAAAATTTGATGGAATGAGCAATCTTTGGGAAAAATCTTGCAAGGTTGCTCGAAGAGGAGTAGAAAAAGAGGCCAGTGAGTGTTAAAGATCCAATAAAATCAAGCATGCACACTTGCCAGGAACACAGCAATTTCAATTGCAGTAGCCAGCTCTGTCTTATTTGCACCCTTGGCCTGTGAATGAAGTCGAGTGATGACAAATAATGGCACAGTGATTTAGCCTGATAAATATTTCAAGTTTATTTATTAGTATCACAAGTAGGCTTACATTAACATTGCAAATAAGTTACTGTGAAAATCCCCTAGTCGTCACACACTCTGCCTATTCGGGTACACTGAGGGTGAATTTAGCATGGCTAGTTCACCTAACCAGCACGTTTTTTGGACTGTGGGAGGAAACCAGAGCAAAGACAGGGAGAATGTGCAGACTCCGCAGACAGTGACCCAAGCCAGTAATTGGCCCTGGTGCTGAGGCAGCAGTGCTTGCTTCTGTGCCAGCCTATTCGGTAAATTTTGGCCTCCATATACTGGAATATGGGCCTTTTTGGCCCTGGTTTGACAATAAGGAATAGAAGCTTATTGACCCTTTTCAGTTAAATTTGTTGGTCCTAGAGCTGAAAGCTGTGCCATCTTACATTGCAAATTCCTGTAGCTTTTAAGCAGATGGCCTTTTTAATCTTGAACCGTGCCTCATACTATCTGTGTTTTTGTTCATGGGGTGTGACTGTTGCTAGCTAGGCCAACAAAGCAATTTCCTGAGAATGTGGTTGTAAACTTGAATTGTTTCTGTCCATCTGATGCATGTACATCCACAGGAGTGTTCGGAAATTCCAGGATTTTGACCCAGTGAAAGTGAAGGAATAGTGCTATAGATCAGAATGATGTATGGCTTGGAGGGAAATTTGGCAGGTAGTGATGTCCTATGCACCAGTTGCTCTAGGTAGTAGAGGTCACAGGTTTGGAAGGTGCCATTGAAGGAACTTTGGTGAGAGGCTGCTGAACATCTTGGTAGATGGTGTTCACTCTGCGCATAAGTTAGAGGGAATGAGTGTTTAAGCTGTTGGATGGAGTGCTGATCAAGCTGGCTGATTTGTCCTGGATGGTGTTGAACTTTTTGAGTGTTAATGGAGCAGGACTTATTGGATGAGCAGCATGTGCTGCTGTACCATGTGAACCACAATTTCCACTGCAATTACTTGATGTTGTCAACTTTGAATGCTGAATCTTTCATGCTATCTGAATGCTTCTCTTGGTTTTGGACTCAACAGAAGATTGCCTCCATCCAGTTTTCAGTCCCTGATTATTACCACTGACACTGCCGTTCTTCTGCAAATGAGACCCTCTTTTGATTGCACACACGGATGTGGTCAGTAATTGCGTTTGTGCATCAGCCACAGTCATTCCTATTCCTCTGGCTCATTGGCTGCAACCATGATTAGCACACAGATTGAGTGTTTCCTTACTTGGTACCAAGTCTCTCCTCCCCTCATTGGTATTCTGTGACTGGCACAAGGTAACCCATCATGGTTCCTAGGTTGCATCAGCAGTTGCTGATTATTTGCCTGAGCAATGGCAATTTGACAAAGGCAGCAGTTAACCCTGAATAGAGCAGAGGATCTAAATGTGCATCAGCTGTGACTCAGTTGGTAGCACTGTTGCTTCAGCATCAAAAAATTGAGTTCAAGTCCCAGTCCAGAGAATTGAGCAAAAAAAGACTAGGCTGAGCTTCAGTATAGTATTGAAGGAGCGTTGCATTGTTGATAGTGAGATGGTGAGAGCGAGGGGCTAAATCTTCTGACCCTATTTGCCAGGGGAATGGTCGTGGATGTGTAACTCTAATATTAGACTGGTTCCTTGTCACTAAGAGCAGACTATGGGTTTTTTTTTTGCACTGACTTATCTGTTGACAAGTGTTGTCGTGAGAAAGTTAGTTGAATAGCATGGATGGTGGTGGCTTATTGTAAGTTTTAAAACTCAAGTGTATTTTTTAAAGAGGCTTCTAACATAGGGTGCTGGACTTTGTCCTTTCACCTTGAAGTGTCCAATCTACTTGCATGAGGCCAAAAAGTGTCACCAGGTCTCCTGTTGGTGGCCAGAGGGGTAGTTGCAGAGGAGGCACATTAGTGGATTTTGACCCAATCAGCTACGTTCTGCTGCACTTGGATACTTCTGTAGCAGGGATCGCTGGCTGACTTATCAGGGTTAATTTTGCCCCTCCATAACCAGGGGCACTGAGGCCGATTCTAGCTGTTTCTACAGCAGCATTGGTTCAGACCACCCAGTTTTTGCACAGAGTGGATAGCGGAGTAGGGGGGAATTTGGGATCTTCCTGTTTCTGTAGTTTATTTCACCAGCAGGCATGCGCAAACTGAGTTGGTGGAAAACTTTGAGCATTGCTTTTGGAGATAGGGTATTGTACTTGGAGTTTCCTGACTGGAACCCAACATTGATGCTCCTGGTGGTTTCTTTCAGCTTTGCAGCAAAGAAGAGATTGAAGAGTTGGAGAACTACAACATGTCCTTGTTTTTTGCTGCATTAGACATGTTGCCACAGGCCTGTCGGTCCATCATGCAGTAGGAACAGGATTTTAATAAACTTGTTTGAACATCCTGGCTTGGAGAGCAAGTGCCGTGGACTAAGTTGACTCATACTGTCATAAACTTTAGTTAGATCTACAAACAGTATATAATCTCATTACTCTTTTTCCAATTTTCCTGTTGATGCCTTAATACATATCCAATATCCCCTGGTTAGCCCTCTGAAATCACCGTGATTGTGGGAGGTCATCATCCACGTGGCTGTCTTGCAGATAGTTTAATAGAATCCTTGAGGATCTTTTCTGCGGCTGAGAAAATACTTCATGCTTTTTTTGTTGGACTATCTACAACAAATTTGCAATAGTCACTGCGCCCAGAGGAAAACAAGGGGTGACCTTGCATGAAATGCCAGTTCAGTGGGCATTCATGCCAATGTCCCATTGGACTCTTTGGTCATGAGAGCCCCACATAAGATGATGATGATCACAGCTTTGACATATTCAAACAATGAGGATCATATCATGTTCTTTTGGTGATTTTTGTTTTGTACTTTTCACCTGTCAAAAAGTTGGGTGTGTTGCTGGTATTATAATATTAGCTTTGGGAAGCATGGGGGACCAGTACACTGCCATGTTTTTTCCCCACTGTTGTTTATCGTTTGGGTATGTGGGTATGTTGTCATTGATTTGTAAAATTACTTCGATAAATGCAATCCTTTTCTGTCCCAGGTCCGAACAGAGTGCAAAAGCCATCATTCGTTCGTTTTGAAATTAAACTTAAAAACAAAGCTGCAATCAGTATGGCAGCGCCGGTGAATACTCAGAACCCTAGTAAAACATGGGAGCTCAGCCTCTATGAACTGCACCGGACCCCACAGGTGAGTAAAACAGGGCAGCTCAGCCTCTACGAACTACACAGGACCCCGCAGGTACGTGTGGAGCAGAGGGGATATCCCTTTGTGTCTATTTTGCATGTCTGCATGAAAAATATGCACAGTTAATTTTAAAGAAAAGCCCTTTGCAATGTTTTAGTTGCTGTACAATGCATGTTTTTAAATTGCATATGTTTGCACAGCAGTAAGCTTCCAACAAGGAGCTAAACTTTTATACAGTGGTCCTAAGTTCAGTACTTACTGCTGTTAAGCAGTTCGATTTTTCTATTCCATTTTATCACACAGCTTTTTGGTTCCTTCTTTCTTGATCGCCAATATGATCACCCTTCATGCTTGAGAAGGGAAGGACTTTGCAATTCTGGTCCCCTTGATGCCATCTTACCTGACTAGGGAGGTTAGCGATAGTCAGCTGGTCTGACTTGCTCTCGTTTTTTGTCTCACCTCAGTATTAATGATTTGGTTGTGATAGAATGGGGGTCAGAGTCTTTGGCTCCAGAGTGACATGTGCCTCTTTAACGGCTGCCAACCTTTTCCAGCTGGGTTGTGTTAACGTGTTAAGACCCTAAAATAAATTTAAATCCAGAAAAGGAAGAACTGTTTTTATTGTGGAGATAACTCGTTAATCATTGGGCTGCAATTTGCAGTTTCAAATGGTTACTTTACTGGAAAACATCATTGTCCTTTGAGTAAACGCATTTTGAGTGTCAGAACCACGGTTACTGATAATACCTTTGGTTCGAGGAACAGGTTTTAAAGATGATTTTATTGATAATTGTACAGAAAATAATTCTACTTGTTGCAAGATCTGTTATGAAAACAGACAAAAAAGCATCCTTTCAATATTGTATAATTTTGTATTGTGTTTTTATTCAAATAGCTGTTTTTTCCATTTAAGTTGCTTTGACCGATTCTTTTCAATCATGCCTATACTCATTTAGTGTAAACCAATGCATGAAACCTGAATTTGCACCTACTAGGAATACAAAGAAAATATTTCAAAATGCAAAACCAGTCAAAAGACATGATTATTTGGAGTTAGGCCTGCTTTAATTTTATTGATAAGTAAATTCATTTTATTGTACAGACAAATTATGCATTATTCCAGAGACAATTGGCAATTTGTCATTTATTTAGTTTAGTTACACTGAATTTCACCCTGCAGATCCTGCCAGTTTCTCTTTGAAATGTTTTTTTTAAAGGCTCTTCAGTTAAAAGGTTTACTGATTCCTGTAATGGTATTTAACATGAGGTGAACCTGCACCCTGCCATTCCCTGAGCCTGCATGGCCTGGGTCCATTTCCTTCTGTGTTTTTGTTTGGGGAGCCTTGTTGGTGTTCTGTCTTTAAATAAAAACAGAAAATGTTGCAAATACATAGGAGGTTAGTTAGCATCTGTGTAAAGTGAAGAAACAGACTATAAGAAGCACTCTGCATAGCTGTCCATTGATCAGGGTGTGACCAATATTGCTATTATTTCCAGCTTTTCTCCTTTTTGTTACCTTGCTTCAACTATTTATCTCCTGATCAATTAAACTGTCACTGGCTACAATTTGTAGAATTGATACTGTGTATTGTTAGTACGTGTGCATGCAAGTTGTGCATGTGTAATTGCAATTTCAGCATTTGCAACTGATTTGAGCACTACAAAATAATGTCTGAAAGTCTTGCTACCTCCCCAAAGAAAAATTACATTTGGGCTGAGGCTGCCAGGCCCTTGATGATGGAGATTACTTCCTATAAGATTGTACGGCACATAGGGAATCCGTTTGGTCCATCGCACTTGTGATGGTTCTTTGAAAAGATATTCAGTTAGACCCACTCTGTCCCTTTTTCCCCCATTGTCCTGTCAGTTTTTAATTTTCAAGCATATACCGAATTTCCTTTTGAAAGTTACTATTGAATCTGTTTTCACCACTCTTAACAGACTGTATTCTAGTTTGTGGCACCTTGCAGTGTAAAAACAAAGCTCTCCTCTCGCTTCCTCTGACCCTTTGACTGCCTTAACAGGTCGCTAATTTTCCTCCTAGGGCAAGCACATCTTTATTAAATCTATTAAAACCTGTCATGATTTTGAACATTCTGTTTGCTCCCCTTAACTATCTGCGCTTCAAGATTGAACAACCCTAATTCCTCTAGCCTCTTGTAACTGAGGTTCTTCATTCCTGTACCCATCTTGGTAAATCTTCTCTCTGCACCCTCCCTTAGGTCTCCAACTCAGCCTTGTGAAAATGTGATGCCCTCAGTTGGATACACTACTTCAGCTGAGGCCTAAACAGTCATTTCTAAAGGTTTAGCATAAATTTTCTGCTTTTGTGGCTGAGTTGTGTAATTGAAAGTCTCACCCTAAGAGAATTTTTATTCATCACCGTGAAGGCTGGTTAGTTCTCATTGTACAGCCTCTCTTTGTTAACCTTGTTTTTGTTCCATGATCCTTGAAACTTGGGGACAGATCAAATTCCTGGCCAAAATTGATCTGTAGCATTTAAGTTGTTACTTGTAGAAACAAAAGATGCATGCCCAGGAAAAAAGAAACTGCCAATTCTTTTACCGATGAGGCTGACTGGTGTGAGGGTGTGAAGTCCATTCTGGAGTTTAATTCTCTTTTTCTTTCTAGTCAGCTGGAGAAGTAACCTTGGAAAATAGGGGGTGCTTCCTGTGTAAGCACATTAGAGGGCATGTAGTTCTGAGCGTGTTCATGGGAAAAGAAGCTTTTAGTCATGTAAGCGTAGTATGCACGGGCCCCACCCCAAGGCAAGCCCTGGTTAAGAGAGTAAATTGATATTGTTGGAATTGTGTGGGCAGATGGGATGGGGGAAAAGAATAAAAATAGACCGGGGCAGCAAAGAGAAACTGAAAAGGGGTGTAAGTCAAACTGAGAGACAAACGGAAAGAAGGATTAGAAAGAATAGCCAAACATGGGCAGGTTTAAGTTACTTCAATGTAAGTACTCAAGTATATGCTAAATAAGATTAACAGATAAGAGAAACAAATTGTGGTGGATGTGATGCAAGGGGAGGTGTCGTCATTTCTCTAACAACAATGGCACGGTAGCCCGATGGTTAGCACTGATGCTTCACAGCTTCAGGGACCTCGGTTCGATTCCTGGCTTGGGTCACTGTCTGTGTGGAACTTGCATGGGTTTCCTCCGGGTGCTCCGGTTTCCTC
>JARDVH010000084.1:86238206-86248503 GCA_030324005.1 Negaprion brevirostris | reverse complement strand
CAGCTGACTCCAACACCACTATCTCCACCTCATGGCTTCCACAGATATTGCAAACCTGCTGAAATTTGTTTCAGATTACAGCATCTGCAGTATTTTGCTTTTATATTACCATAAGATGAAAAGTGTTTAAAATCAATCGTACCTGCTGGAATGTGCAGTAGAAACGGGGGAGTGATAAAAGGCTACCAGTGGAGAAAAAAGATGATGAAAGAAGTTGGCCTTGAAAGAAATGTCTTTGGAATCTCAGTGGTTTTGAACGCAGAAGTTGGAATGGGACACCTTAAACTTGTATGTGTGTGTGTGGAAATTTAAACTGTGCTCAACCAGTCGCAGCATTTGTGAAAAGAAATGCTGAATTAACGTCTCAGCGCTTTTGTCATTCCAATACTGTGCTGTCAAAGAACTTTGATGGCAATGTTTGGTGAAACCTGACCATTCCAAGATGAAAGTTACTAAAATATGTTAACAAGGTAAAAGGAAGCTATTTTAAATGTTACATGCAGCAAACTCCAGCAGCCGTCTCCTTTTGTGCCCTTTAACTTGCACTGGCAGTTATTAGCCAGCAACAGATTAAAATCCATGAACCTCGATAAATGATAAGAGGAGATTTAAATCATCAGCAGTTACCTCAAAACAGCGTAGCTATACTGTCAAAATAAAAGATACTTGCAAATCTTGAAAGAAGAGTTCTTTTGTCAGAAATGAGTGTTTTCATCAGCTCAGAATATAGAGTAAACGTTTGGCCTAAATGCTCATTTGGAAACAAGTTAATTTATAATGAATTGAGACTGGTTTCAGTCAGCAGAAGTCTCAGCTCAAGTAGAGTGAGTTGAGAATGACTGCCCTTAACACCATGGCAGAATTTAACCGTGTTTGGCATCAAGGGAATCCAGCAAAACTGGAGTAATTGGGGATCAGGGGAGGGGTGGGCGGAACTCTCCATTGGTTGGAGTCACAGCTGGCACAAAGAAAGATCGTTACGTTTGTTGCAAGTCAATCATCTCAACTCAAAGGTATCACTGCAAGAATTGCTCTGGTAGTATCTTAAGCTCAAGCAACCTTTATCTGCCTCATGAATGACCTTCCTTCCATTGTAAGTTGTTCAGAAATGGGAATGTTTGTTGATGGTTGTGCAATATTCAGCACTACTCACAAATGAAGCAGTCCTTGTCAAAGTACAGGAAGACATGGACAAAATACAGGCTTGGGCTGACAAGTGGCAAAATTTATATGCATAGGTGCCAGGCCATCACCAAGAGAATCTAGCCATCACTTCTTGACATTCAATGGCATTATCATTAATCATGCTTTCCCACTATCAACATCCTGGGGGTTGCCACTGACCAGAAAATGAATTGGATTAGCCAAATTAATACAGTGGCTACAAGAGCAGGTCAGAGGCTAGGAATCCCTTGCTGAGTAACTTATCTACTCACTTCACCAAACGTGTCTTCTACAAGACACAAATCAGGAATGAGACTGAATACTCTCCAATTGTCTGACTGCGCACAACTTCAACAATACTCAAGGAAATTGACACCATCAAAGACAAAGCAGTCTGTTTAAAACCCCATTCACATTCATTCCTTCTAACACTGATGCATAATGGCACATGTATACCATCTAAAGATATAGTGCAGGAAGTCACCAGGGCTCCTGAAACAGCACCTTCTGCCCATTTGACCACTACCATCTAGATGGACAAGGGCAGTAAACAAATGGGAACATCACGATCAGAAAGTTTCCCTCCAAACCACTTTTACCATCTTGGCTTCGAAATATGCCACTTCACTGTTGCTGGGTCAAAATCATGGAACTCGCTCCATAACAGAACTATGGGTGTGCCTACACCACATGGACTGCACTGGTTCAAGAAAACAACTCTGCCACCTTCTGAAGGCCAATTAGTGATAAATAATACATGCTGATCTAGCCAACAACACATATCCCATGGAATATAAAATAAAAACAAATGTGACAAAGAATCCAGCTAATTTAGTTAAAGATGATCAAATTAATTTAGTCTATATTTATATAAATATATGTATTGCAATGTTGAAGATTGGATGTGTCCATGTTCTCTCTATAGTTCAACCATTCCACAGGTCACAACATATATTAAAATTATATCTTCAGCTGGTACATGACCAAATATGTGCTTTACTTATGAATCTGAGAATGATTGCTCAATGTCCAGGTTTCTTCAATAAACAACAAAATCATTTGTTTATTATACAACCAACATTCAATTTGAAGGTGAAACGTATTAATGTACAGCAAAACTATGAAAGTATAATGGCTACTCTAAATATTCTAACTCACACTTAAACATACCAGGAAAGAGAGGAATTCTCCCAAAAGATTAAAAGTCCACAGTTGAAGGGATAAGGATAAATAATGGGGTCCTTGAAATAGTGTTCAGGTTATAAGGTTGGTCTCTCAGCACTGGTCTATGAAACAATTGATGACTTAGGCACCACTTTTCAGGTGGACTTGGTGAAAATTTGTAGTCAGTCGATCTCAGCATATAGAGCAACTTCCATTCATTCTGCTTTAGGATTGGGTCTGTGGCTTTGGGAGCTGATGTGTTCTTTATCAGAGCAGCTGATCATTCTATTGTTCCCAAAGTAAAGCCTAAACGAGCTTTTGAACAAAATATACCAAAAATGTTATTTGTTTCGGAACCATAAACGACCATGTGGCCCATTTGTAAACAGTCCACCAGGGTCAAGAAATTTCCAGCTTCTTTAAAACATCTTTTTTTCTTCTTTTCTGGTGACAGGGACCACAGCAAACAAGGTCTTTGCCTTTTAAGAGATAGTGTCTTTAAAAGAAAACATAAATTCTTCCAGTGTCTTGACGACAAACTGAGCCATTTTTTCTGGGATTGACGCACTTATGACAATATTTCTGTACATACACTTATTGAGAAGCCTAAGATGACTTCAGAATAATTGGTGCAGGTGGATGATTCCTTTGATAAATGAAAGAACATTTGGACTGCCGAGTTCTAGCTCAGGAATAAAACGTTTATGATCTGACCAAGATGAGTGAATAAGGTTTTTTTTGTCTTCCATGGATTGCCCCAGTGAAACAAAACATTATCTTTAATTATATTTAATTATATATAATTAAAAGCTGATCAAATTACCCTCACAATAGCCAGAACCAATCACTTGGTTAAAGTTACATGGCCTGACATCATATCCACTGAAGAGAATAAAAGCAGACCTCAGAGCCCCACTTTGAACAAATCATATTTGAATGATAAGGAGATAGCAAGAAGGATCAATGATCATGGCTTTGTCATCCATTGAAAGTCATGGAATCTATTGGACTTGGTAAATATGTTTCCATATTTTGAACTTTTTAGTAACAACATAGTACTGAAAAAGATAGTGAATGGTTTTAATTAAGACACATGTTCTGTGCCGTGAGACTGAGGGGGCTTATTTGTGTGAATACATGACCCTTATACATTTTGCTGTTAAGTAATTCTATATTAAATCCCTAAATTGATTCATTTTGTTTTTAATTAATAAGTCTGAATTTACTGTTGGGAGTGTCTTACCCTATCATGCGGTCTCATTCAAATGGGAAAGAGTTAAAATGAATCACCAAGCAAATTGGGTTCATTGAGCTCTATATTTTAATGCACTCTCCAAATTGAGCTCAATGAATTGCAATGACATCTTTGTGTTGCACTTTGCGGGAGCTCCATCCCTGAAGATCTTTAGTTGAACAATATTTCCAAGGTTTTGTAATTACTTTTTGTGTGTTTGTTATGTGTCATAAGGAGTTACACTGCAATAAATCTCAGAGGATATTGAATAAAACATCAGAAGATGCTGGCTGTACTCTGCAGCTGCAGAAACCTTGATGGGAGTTGAGGAAAGCGTAATATTATCATTTCAAATCATTGTGCTGTCCTCCAAACTAGGATTATGCAAAAGTCCTTCAAAATATTTAATATCATTTCAAAAAAAACTTATTTGTATGTAAACATAAAAGTTTACATTCTTGTATTATTAGCATCTGACACTAGTTAGTGTCTCACACAACTTGCAGTGAGCTTTTGGCTTGTACTGTAGACATTCTTCATTCCACCTCAAGCTACCATGAGAACTTCCTGCATTTGCTTCTCTACAGTTTTCACTATTAATCTTACCCTCACTCCTGAGGTTGTTTCTCATCACTTTTTTGAAGCTGGGGGTAGGCTACAGAGTTGCAGGTGTGTGTGGATGTGTATGTTTGTGGGAGTGGGTCAGGGAAATGTAAATGAAATTCTGAAAATAGCCAACAAGAATGTCAGCTTTGATGAAATTTCACAATCTCAGATGTTAAATCTGTTTCCCGTTCACTAGTTGCTGCGAGAGCTACTAAATATTTACAGAAATTCACATTTTTGTTTCAGATTTCTGGCACCTGCATTTTTTTCCGAGGTGAAACTGTGCTATCTTTGGTAATATTTGATGTGGAAGATTTATGATGAGTTACCCAGGGATCGGTGTGAGGACAGTTGCTGATCTTGGTATGTATCACTGACTCAAACTGTATTTTGGGCATAATTTCAAAATTTGCACTGACATGAAATTTGTAAGTATGATGAGTTGTGAGGACGGTGGTATTAAACTTGGAAAAGCAGGCTTTTGGGCAAGTTGCTGATGACATTAAATGCAGAGAAGCATGAAATGATTAGTTTTTGTGGGGAAAAAGGCAAGAAGCAAAGTAACTTTATCACATTGATTCCTGTGAAAAGAAATGACTAATTGCTTGTCAGGAAAACATCCTTTCGCTGCTATTTTATGTCTTCTGTGACCAAGCCAGTTCTGTATCTGTCTTACCAGTTCACTACTGATCCCGTGTGACTTCACCTTCTGAATCAGTCTGCCATGACGAGCCTTGTTAAAGGCATGGTTAAAATCCATGTAAATGACATCCACCATGCTGCTGTCATCATCATCTTTGTCACTTACTCAAAAAACTCAGTTTGTGAGACAAGACCTCCCTCTTCTATTTCACTATCACTTTTCTGCAGTTTGCTGAAGATAACATTCACTTTCAAATCATACATCCAAAGTATTTATGCTACAATTTGTGTTTTTAAGGCCACATGATCCATTCATACCAAAGTCCACCTGGACCTTGCAAACAATCAATGTATCATGTGTGTGATCACCAAATGGATATCCATGGCCAAAGAAAGGATGGCCTTAGGAAGAGAAGCAATTTGATTGCTTGTGATGTCTATTTGGACATTTAGTTATGCAGTTAACACTGACTGAAAAAATGGGTTTTGTTTGAATAGCTGATAGCGGTTGTCCCTAAGCTGTATACGAACATGATCTGGCAAGCCGGGGTGGCTCAGCAAGATTGAAAATGGTTCCAAAGTCATGTAATCTGTTGGAAAGTGTAATCAAATTGAAAGGAGGATAAAGGAAAAATCTGCTATCCTTCCAAATTACTGTCATATCTTCAACCTCTCATTCCTCTCCAAAAGTCATTAAATGTGTTGATACCATCCAAATCTATGTCCAGCTCTCTGCGACATGTATGAACATTTCCACATAGTGCTATCTTTGCCACAAAAATGAATGGTTTAAAGCTATGTCACAAAGGACATCCTCTTTGCTTGTGGGCCACTTTCCTACCTTGCACGTCTTGACCTCCCTGTTGACCATAGCATCCTCCAATGCCTCTTCTCCCCTGTCAATCTAAGTAGGACTGACCTCAATTTGCTCCACTTAGCGGTCTATCCAATAATCTTGAGCAATGGCTCAATCCATTACTTTTGAAGTCCCACAAGGGCCTATTGGTGGATCCTTTCTGTTCTTCAGCTATCTGTTACACCTTGGTGCCACCATGCAAGACATGACATCAGATTACACATGGATGCTGATGACAGCCATCACTGTATCCCATAACTGCTCCTGACCCCTGCATGTAGAGTAGGTTGAATTGAACAAAGCTCCTTGGGTGACAACACATGCCATTAATGAGCAGAGCAAAAAGCTAGCTCATAAAACTAGCAAGAGAATGTTCAGCTGTACAGGTCACTCCTTCATAAATGGGCAATGGTGGAGTAGCAGTCAAGCAAATAAAGGTGCAAGGCAGCTTCACCAGTCTGCATTGATTTGGCCTTTAAAAGCATGGTGCCATTGTTTGCCTGTGGGATTGAAGTCAATATGTGTAGGGACTTTATGTGAGAAGATCAATCAATAAAACAGGACTACAATTGAAGCATGCTGATTGAAGCATTCAAATTGCTCCATACCTGTAAATGAAGTGTCTGCTGTATATTTATACCAGCAGTTAACAGGGTTTGTAAACTCTTACATCTGTTATTTTAATTCAAAAGTTAACCAATTATATTCAACAGAAGGTATGCAGAGAACTTCCACAAAAGCACATTACATATTTGTGGGATTATTAACAATCATCGTTAACTTGGAAATTCAAACCTGCCATTTCACTTTCAGTCAACACAATTCACAATTTTTCACACTCTGGTCCAACAGCATATTTCCAGCATTCCTTGTTCTTCCTGACTCTAAACACAATTGCAAAGGATCTTTTTGTTTTGTGGTTAAGAGCAGTGAGCTAGGGAAGCACATTTTGCATATGTCTCAGGATTAACCTGCACAGGGATTTTGCTGTTAAGGAAGTGAGACAAGAAAAATCAAAGTGCAATCTGTCACTTTCTGTGAGGCCCTATGTGCTGTGTCTCGGCTCACGTTCTGTTCCTCTTCTAAAGTCCTTCCCACAGATTTTGTTTTCTGAGCTCTAGCCAGGCAATACTGAAACTGTGAAACAGCTGAAATCTAGAGCAATGTGTTCAAAACAACATTGACATTTCACACTGATCAAGAATCTTAAACTCCAATCTCAAACTGGAATTACTAACATTGGAAAAAATGTAACCCAATTGTAAAAATGGAGCTAGTTCAATTATGGATGTGATCAACAGCAGCCAATCTGGCAGAATACAGAGTTTGCAATCACTTGTGAATTCTTTGGTGTTTCAACAGGTTGGATGATACAGTGAATCCTTTTCCACATGTGGAACAGGTGAATGGCCTCTCACCAGTGTGAACTCGTTGATGTTTCAAAAGGTTAGATGAACAAGTGAATCTCTTCCCACACACTGAGCAGGTGAAAGGCTTCTCCCCACTGTGAACTCGTTGGTGTTTCAGCAAGTAGGATGAACAAGCAAATCCTTTTCCACATTCGGAGCAAGTGAATGGTCTCTCCCCAGTGTGAACCAGTCGGTGTTTCAGCAGGTAGGATGAACGGCCAAACCCTTTCCCACACACAGAGCAGGTGAATGGTCTCTCTCCAGTGTGAACTCGCTGGTGCGTCACCAGATGTTTTTTGCTTTTAAAGCTCTTTTCACAATCAGAACACTTAAAAGGTCTCTTATCAGTGTGAACCAGCTGATGTGTACTCAGCTGGGATGACTGTGTGAATCCCTTCCCACACATGGGGCAGATGAATGGCTTCTCCCCTGTGTGACTACGTTGGTGCACAGTGAGGTCAGATGATCGCCTAAATCCAGTCCCACAGTGAGAGCACCTGAATGGTCTTTCATCAGTGTGCACACGTTGATGGCATGTGAGTTCCCATGAACTTTTATAGCTCTTTCCACAATCTGAACACTTAAAAGGTCTCTTGTCAGTGTGAACTCGCCAGTGCTTTCGGAGGGCAGAGAAATGAGTGCATCCCTTGCCACACATGGAACACGTGAATAATCTCTCGCCGGTGTGCATGCGCTGATGAATTTCCAACTCAAATGGGTAACTGAACCCTTTCCCGCAGTCTCCACACTTACATGGCTTTTCACTGGTGTGACTGTGCTTGTGTCTTGATAGGCCAGATGATCGGCAGAAGCATCGACCACAGATCGTACATGTGTATGGTTTCTCTCCACTGTGAATGGTGCTTTTTGTTTCCATGTTCAAAGGCTGAAGATATTCAGTCAGATTGTGATGTTCTCCTCTGAAATTCGTCCTCTTCGAACACTCTATAAAATCAATTTAAATGAAGAAGGGGTCAAGAGAGAGATCCAACAAAAATGCCAAATGCAGGCTGTCAAAAGGCAGCTTATCTCATACCTGGTAATTTGTGGGGCCTGGATCAAAAAATAAAAAGGTTACAATGAAAGGTGAAGGATTGCTATAAAAACCGGTGGTGATTAGCAAGAGGCAAAGAAATGGGTTGGGGATTGGGGAAAAGTGAAGGAATTTGTGCAGCTGCAGCTTGAGCAGGACTTTGCAAAACCTTTCAACAGCGAGGAGAACAAGGATAACAGGTGAATGGGAAAGCCAACACACCCAAATTCCTCTCAATGTCAAACATTATCTTGACTTGAACATTGAATGCCATTTCTATATTGTCACTCAATTAAAATCTTTTGACTTTGATTGTACTGGATCAAGAAGAAAGTCTTGCATTAAATAAAATTACTAATTTACAATATGTTATTGGTCTTGCTAGTGATACCCACACTAATGTACTAAATAATAAGTGAATGCATGGGTTAAAATGGATTAAAATCTTCTATAAGAATAGCTAGTCCTAACAAAAAAAGCTAGAGCTTTATATTTTTCTGCATTGCTGTTTTGCAGCCAAAACTCCCATACAGATTTCCTCTTTTAGCTATTTAAAATCACACATTGTTGTGCTTTACTATGCTAAAGGTTTTTAGGAGTTAAACTGGGCATTTTTTCCTCCATATTGAAACATGCAAACAGATTCTGTAGGCCAGGGTCCATCTTCCATAACGAACTGCAGCCTAATGAAAAGAGACTTTTAACTGGCCTGTGTGTGTCTGGGCACGGATCTGTGGGCAATGCCTGAAATCAAGTAACTGCAAAACACAGTAGATTTTGGAAATCTGAAGTACAAGACATAACAGGAAACTTGGCCAACAGATCAATGTACGATCCGCAGTGAGAAATAAGCTCATGATTTCAGGCCAGAAATCTTCCATCAGCCTGAATTAAAATATTTACTTACAGTTGGTAATGGCGGTGGCAATTCCCACAAATCTCCGCGCTCGAGTGATCGCTGTATCCAATGCGCTTATTTCCCTAGGGCCTCAGTGCGCATGCTCCTGAGAGCCAGACGCGATGCATTCTGGATCACCCCTTTGTTCCGAGGCGGACTCGGTGGAAACCGGAGGAGAAACCGGGCAGTGACGGGTAGGATGGAGAAGGCGCTGTAACATCGGGTTAATAATGCTCCTACGCACCTCAGGCCTCTAATTATACGCCCGCTGAGCCCGGCGGCTCTGATTTAGGCCCTGAAAGTCGCGCTCCTTATTGCTCGGGCTGCACTCACACCCGCTCAGCTCACTGGCGCCACACCGCGCATGCTCTGCGTGGACATTGCTTCTTCAGGGGCGGTGCCATCCTACGCCTGCGCGTTGCCGACCTTCTCACAGAGATGGGTCCTGGTCTTCGTTGCAGCGCATTCTGGGTAGTTTTACAAGCCATTGATTGAGAATTGTGTGTATTCTGATGGAAAATTTGAATGGCATGAAACATGAATATTATTCATTCCTACTGCACACATACAATGTTAGAGTCCCTACAGCGCTGAAGAAGGCCATTCGGCCCATCGAGCCGGCAGCAGCAACATTTGCATCCAGGCCCTATGCCCAGGACCTTACGTCCTTACCCTGATCCTCTCCCTGACAGTAAGGGCACTTTAGCATGGCCCCCAACCTAATCCGCAGAACTTGGTATGTGCGAGGAAACCAGACCATCCAGAGGAAACCTACACAGGCACAGGGAGAATGTGCAAACTCTACACAGACATGAGCCGAGGCCCGAGTTGAAACCTTGCCCCTGCTTGTGTGAGGCAGCAGTGTTAACCACTGTGCTGCCCATCCTTCATTGTGGACAACTGCAACATATTAATAATTAATAGACTATCAGCACATTAAGAGGCTCTATGCCTCATCGTGTCCATGCTGGCCATATAGCACTTATCTATTCCAATCCCATTTTCCAACATTGATCCATAGCCTGGTGTGCTACGACAATAACATGCTTATTGTGGCATTCAATTGATTTGATTTTAAATCACTGAGAATATAAATAGAACCATGTTTCTCCAGTTTTATTTCACAACTCAGATTAGTAGTCTCATTTTATCTTACTCTAAACCTCATCTGCGAGTGTGGTGTTGAGGAATGGTAATTGATTGCCCTGTGAAAAATCAGGAAGACACCCAGAAGTTGAAGGGCCAAGGGAATACTGTGTACTTCTGGAGTGGCGCCTGAGTTTAAACCTCT
>JARDVH010000084.1:86156713-86168689 GCA_030324005.1 Negaprion brevirostris | reverse complement strand
GCATTAGATTTCCAGTAACGTCCCGAGGCTCTGACCCTTATTTAAAACTGTCTCCTATAACCCTCCATCCCTGTTTCACTCATGTGCCTATCTAAGTAAACCTTAAACAAGTCCAGGGTGCGTGCCTCCACCACCTTACTCCGCAGTGCATTCCATACCCCCACGACCCTCTGTGTGAAAAACCTCCCTCTAGTATCCAAATTACACTTCTCCCCCCTCACCCCTCATGTTTCCTTCTTTCACAGGCGCAGGGGGAAATAATCACCATGTAACCATCATGTAACTTGTTCACCAACCTGTTGTCAAAATGGCTTTTGATGACAATAGGGAGGCGTGTAGTTGTGATTTAGTTGCCGTTGCTGATCAAACAGCTGCTGTCAGACTTTTAAACACTATGAATGGTGAATTGGTGAAGAATAAGACATCACCCAAAGACTGTAAAGCCATGAAATGAAAAGTCATCAGAGTCCGAAAGGATCTTTCCTCTTTGAGAGAGCATCAGCTGGCGGTTATTTAACTTGAAGGTCACCACACCTCAAGGTTGAGAAGGCTTTATGTGAAACTTCAGCCAGTATGAGAATTGAACCCATACTGTTGGTGTCACTAAGACCACAAACCAGCCGTCATACCCCAGAAAAAAATTCAATGAGGCCTTCCCATTGGTGGGATCCTCCAGTCTCACTCTAAGTGAGACCCTGTAGCGTGTTCCTGGTGGCGGGATGGGCGAGCCATGCAACGCGCCGTAGACATTGAGGGTGTGGCCAGAAGCCAACGGCAAACCGCCTCCACCACTGAAAACCATGCCACCGGAGGCAGGGCAGAAAATCTTGCCAAAGGTTTTCAGCAGATGATGGGGAAGAGACAATAGGGGAGAAAGCATATCCAGAAAAAAACAATCATCCAAAATAATCTCTCTGTACTTGCAGTCACTAACTGAATTAGCCGTGAATGCAAGCGAAGTTTGTTACATTGCATTGAGTATACTATTATATATTTTCCATCTAATGTGTCCTTTATCATAATATTTGCAGATGATTCATTGTTTTATCAGTACAACTAACTTCTCAATAAACTATCCTCATTGTCTTTTAAATAAACAATTGGAAATATTTTGTTGTGCCTATTGTTTTTTGCATTTCTGGTTCCTTTGCCAGGTCTTGAAGTAATGATTAGACCTTTCTCTGAATTTTACACTATTATTAAAGCTTGCTGTGAATCATGTGCTATTATTGAGATTTTCTCTGAATTTTGTGTTGTCATTGAACTCTGTCTAGCGTCTCATGCTCTCATTGTTTGGAACTTGAATAATAATTGAAGCTTATTTTAAGTCTTGTGAAATATAGGGCCGGATTTTAGGCCTCGCTCACCCCGAAACCATAAAACCCCGCCTGAGGCCAATGGGCCTTCCCATTATCTGCCTCTCGCCCATTCCGGTTCTCATAATGGATGGTCATATTGTAAGATTTAGTCAAATCATTAATTCTCTCTTTGTGAAACGGCATTTTAGCACCTTTTGGCAAATGTCAACGGTTTTAAGAAGAGTCTAAAAGCTTCTCAACCAACAAGGGAGACAAAGGTTCATCAGGAAAGTGGAGCTGAGGTCTCAAACAGTTCAGCCATGATTTTATCAAATGGTGGAGCAGACTTGAAGGGTTGAATGACCTCCTCCTGCTACAAATTCATATGTTTGTATGTTCCTATGTCCAGCAACTTTCCCGCCCTTTTTGTTTGCCAATTCATCTTGCAAGATCTTTGGAAGTATTCTAATTATATTATTAAAGGATTTTTTTCATTTATTAGTGTTTCAATCGGCTTACATTAACACTGTAATGAAGTTACCGTGAAAATCCCCGAGTCACCACATCCCAGCACCTGTTCAGATGCACTGAGGGAGAATTTTAGCATGGGCAATGCATCTAATCAGCATGTCTTTCAGTCTGTGGAAGGAAACCAGAGAACCCGGAGCAATGCCATGCAGGCATGAGAAGAGCATGCAGACTCTGCAACAACAGTGACTCAAGCCAGGAATCAAACGCGGGCCTCTGACACTGTGAGGCAGCAGTGCTAACAGCTATGCTACTGTGCTATCCAGATTGTTAGGCAGTCTGAACTCCATGTGCAGTACTGGTCCATTTTAAAAGAACCATGGTATGAAGGAAACCTCAAATTCCAGTTAGTTAACCACAGCTAACCACTGTGCCACCATGCCATCCTTATATTACATTTCATAGCATGGAATATAACGCCTGAATCAGTAAAAGACATCTGGTTGATTAGAGCTGATGTGTTTTTTGTCTCCTTAAACATAGCAGGAATGGGTTTTCAAGCTGGCAGTCATAATGTGAATTGATTTAGTTGAGTGAGGAAAATATGATTTTACCTGATTTAATTAATTTACCTGGATTCGCTGTACAAACATAGTTTGCTATAATACTCCATGTCACAGAACCATGCACAATGTATTGGATGTTTGCTGACTGGTAATATATCCAACGACACAACCTCTGTCTATGGATATGTAGAAGCCTTCACTTCTAACTTTGCTCAGTTACTGAAATCTGAAGTTATAGTCAAAGAAATTCAGCTCCTGAAGATTCCTTTCCTTAGCACTTCTATTTTAAGACCGTATGTTAGTTTGTTTCTCAGTGAACAAGGAAATGGGTGTTGACACCTCGACAGCAATGATGCTCTGTTGCATCAACACCATTTGATCATCCTCAGGTGTTACTTCTGAATATGATTACAGAAATGCTCTAACTGTCCCTCGGCACTTTGTCTGCAACAGAGCTTGTTTCAGATTCTGCAGAAAAAATAGTTCCATTTTCTTTCTTGAATTCTCATCATAGCTCCTAACATCTGGAGCACTGGAAGCTTTGCTAATTGTAACAATTCTTGTTCATTTCTATGATAAATCTGATCAAGTACCAAGGCTATTATCAAATCTGCACATTGACCTGAAATCGACAACTAGAACTGGATTTTATGGCCCTTCACTAGTGAAGTGGGGAAATAAAGAAATGGTTACCTGGCACACAAAATTGTTGCGTGGCACACAAAATGGTTATCTGGGAAGAGACACCAACAGGCACTGGCTTTTAGCAGACAGTAACCAAAATGCTGCAGCAAGCTAGTCAGAGCATGGGGGACCTTAAAGGTAAGGGCAGACTCAGAACAATAGAGACTGATTGAAGGATCAGCCCAAGATGGGAACATAAATACATAAATGCAATTCAAATGCCAATCACTGAATGTATAGATCGAAACCAGTCATTGATAGAGGAAATGTATCCATTCTATGAACAATGCTATGTTAAGTGCCCATGTCTGTACTTGTCTGATT
This sequence comes from Negaprion brevirostris, assembly GCA_030324005.1. Lineage (NCBI taxonomy): Eukaryota > Metazoa > Chordata > Chondrichthyes > Carcharhiniformes > Carcharhinidae > Negaprion > Negaprion brevirostris. The sequence continues at coordinate 86,165,349 of JARDVH010000084.1, read as the reverse complement.
GTAACGATGTGTTAACTATCGAACACCATGATTTGTCTACCTAACTATAACAATGTGTTAAATGGCTAATGTCCAGACTACTTATTGTCTGAAAGGTATAAAAATAATCAACTGCTATTGTTGGATTGAGAAAGTAACTGCCAAGTACTGTGGAATACCAATACTTTCTCCCAAAGCTTTGTGTCCAAAATAAAACTGTCTTATTGAACCTCCAAGTCTGACTCCGGTGGTAAATTTCCCACAACACTAGGCATGTTTTCAAGAGGGGGCACTTTCCTCCTACTACTGACCTAGTCCCCGTGATATAGACGGTAAGGTACCAACTAGCTCGCTGACCCTTAGGTGCACTGAGGTCCTTATGCGGTCAATTATTGCCCACATTAAGACCTTCAATCCACCTCCATTGTATAATACACTGGGCAGTGGAAAGCAGGCAAGGGTCGGAAGCCTGCGCTTTCATCCAATTTGGTGAAATAGTGAGCAGGTGGATGGGGCATATTTTTCGGAGGCTTTCCCATATGCAGCTGGGGCACTATTTCCCTCCCCTTTTTGTGCCTCCCATTTACACACACTACAATCCCCTCTGTGCCTCGCCCTGAGGTGCCTGATCCCTCCTTTCCAAAAATGCCAATGACTTACCTGGATCTGGTGTCTCTGTTTAATCTTTGTTGGCCTCCTTGCAGTTCCAGCAATGCTCACTGAATGCTGATGCAGATATTGGGTACTATTCTGTAGGTCTACAGGCATTCAGAGCCACAAGTACTAATTAGGGACAGTCAGCATGGCTTTGTAAGGGGAAAACCATGTCTCATAAATTTGATTGAGTTTTTTGAAGGGGTAACCAAGAAGATAGATGAGGGAAGTGCAGTTGATGTTGTCTACATGGGCTTTAGCGAGACCTTTGACAAGGTACCACCTGGTAGGTTGTTGCATAAGGTGAAATCTTACGAATCCAGACGAGTTTTCCGAATGGATACAAAATTGACTTCTTGACAGAAGTCAGAGAGTGGTTGCAGAGGGTTGTTTTTTTCAAACTGGAGGCCTATGACCAACGATGTGCTTCAGGATCAGTGCTGTGCCCACTGTTTTTGTCATTCATTTTAATGAAGTGGATGAGAATTTAGGAGGCATGGTTTGTAGATGACATCAAGATTGATGGGTTGGTGGACAGTGAAGACAATTATGTCCAATTGCAACGGGATCCTGATCAATTGGGCCAGTGGGCTGATGAATGGCAGACAAAGTTTAATTTAGACAAATGTGACATGATGCATGTTGGTAGATTGAACCAGGGCAGGATTTTCTCAGTTAATGGTAAGGCGTTGGGCAGAGTTAAAGAACAAACAGATCGAAAGGTATACGTTCATAGCTCCTTGACAGTGGAGTCACAGATGGACAGACCTGTGAAGCAGGCATTCAGCAGGCTTGGTTTCATCAGTCAAAACATGGAATACAGAAGTTGGGACGTCTTGTTGAAGCTGTACAAGACATTCGTAAGGCCACACTTGGAATATTGTGTTCAGCTCTGGTCACCCCAGTACAGAAAGGATATTACTAAACCACAAAAAATGCAGAAAAGATTTACTAGGATGCTACCGAGGTTTGGTGGTTTGAGTTATAAGGAGAAGCTGGGTAGATTGGGACTTTTTTCTCTGGAGCTAGGAGGCTGAGATCTTATAGAAGTCTATAAGATAATGAGGGGTGCAATCCGCTAGTCAATACCATTTCTCAAAGCTAGGAGAGTCTAAAACTAGAGGACATAGTTTTAAGTGAAATGGGAGAGATACAGAAGTGTCCAGAGCTGAACTTTTTCGAACAGAGTGTGGTGAGTGTCTGAAACAAGCTGCCAGAGTCGAAGTAGAGGTGGGTACAATTCAGTTTTGTTTTTCGGAAAGCATTTAGATAATTACATGGATAAAATGGGTTTGGGCGGATATGAAGAAATGCAGGCAATTGGAAATAGCTTAGGGCTTTTAAAAAAAAGAGGTGGCATGGACCATCTGGGCTGAAGGGTCTGTTTCCATGATGCAAACCTCTCTATAATAGATTCCTAAATTCTAAAGGCATCATCAGCTTATAGAGAGATTGTGTGGTTATGGCTTTGAGATAGAGGATCAACCAGAACCATACAGAACGGAGAATCAGTTTCTACGACCTGAAAGGCCGATTCCTACTACTGTTTTCTGTGTTTTCATGCCTGAACATTGCAGCAGGAACACAGTATTGTGGTTGAGATTAAGAACCTGTCTTGCTTTTCTTTTCCCAGTTGTTAGTGAAGAGAAGATCAAGTTTGAATCGGAAGCAAATGGAAATGGAACACGTATTTCAAGTGCCTTGGTCCAACAAGACTTGCATTGCCATAATTAAAATATGAAGAACTATCTGGAGCCTGACTCGGAAGTGAGTTGAAAAAGACTCGCACTTGTAATGGAACAGAGGCAGAGTGAAAAAGAAAAAGAGTGAATGTGCATTCTGAACATAGTGGGAGAAGGAAACAACAGTGAAACGTTAATTGAACATATCAATAATTCATTATGTGCAAGGAAGAGAGGGACGAAATTATTAATAATTCAATCAAATAAATAATAACACTTTTGATTGGAGTGATTGAAACAATACACGCTGAAATTATGGGGGCTGATAATAGAGGAGATTTTACAGCTTGAAAAAGCGGAAAAGAAATGATGTAAAAGCACTGGAGTAGAACTAATTTTGTAATGCTGTTAGAAACCAGTTAGTGGAATTCCCAGTAAAGTAGTCCACTTATCATAACCCCATGACAAGCAAAACATTCAGGCACACAGAAAAAATAGTCAAATAACGCAAGAGTGTAAGAATTAGGAGCAGAGTAGGCCATCAGGCCTCTCGAACCTGCTCCACTATTGAATAAGCTCATGGCTGATCTTTTCATGGACTCAGTTCCACTAAGCCGCCCGCTCATCATAACCCTTATTTCCTTTATCGTTCAAAAAGCTATTTGTCCTTATCTTAAAACAAATCAAAGAGGTAGACTTCACCGCTTCAATTGAAAGGGAATTTCACAAATTCACTAGCATTTGTGTGAGGATGTTCTTCCTAAACTCAGTTCCCCCTATTTTGAGGCTATGCCCACCCTCCAGTTCTTCTTTCACCCGTCAGTGGAAATAACCTATTTGCTTGTATCTTATCTATTTCCATCGTAATATTACATGTTTCCATAAGGTCCCCTCCTCACTTGCCTGAATTCCAATGGCTATAGTCCCAATCTTCTCTGTATTTTCACATAAATCAAACCTTTCAACTACACAATCAAACTAGTGAACCTCTTCTGTACTCCCTCCACCACCCTCACAACCCTCCCCACCCCCACCCATTCCCCCTCCCCAGAACCAGTATATCCTTTCCCTGGTAAGGAGACCAAAATTGGATACAATATTCCAGGTATGGTTCGCCAGCACCTTATACAGTTGCACCATAACCCCCATGTTTTTAAACTCCATCCTTCCACCAATGAAGGACAACATTCCAGCTGCCTCCCGAATTACCTGCTGCACCTGTAAATCTTTTTTTTCTGCGATTCATGCTAAAGGATACCCTAAAAAAAAGTGATCTCGCATGTATCAACATTGTTCTCTATCTACCAGGTCCTTGTCCAGTCTCTTAAACGACCTACATCCCTTTGCAAACTTTCAGTGTCCTTTATAGACTTTACTGTACCACTCATCTTAATGTTATCGGCGAACCTGGACACACAACTTTCTGCCATTAACTACAATTTATCAACGAAAGTTTTAAACAATTGTGGCCCCAATACTGATCTCTAAGGCATACCACTAGTCACTGATTGCCAACCAGACAAACTATTCATTTACACCCGCTCTTTGCTTTCTATTATTTAAGCAGTTCTCTGTCCATGCTGACACGTTGCTCTAAAACTTTGCATCCTAATCTCATGCAGCAATCTTTGGTGTGGCACCTTGTCAAATGTCTTCTTGAAATCTAGTTGCACAACATCCATCGGTTCACCATCATCCCCCACCCTCGTAATGTCCTCAAAGAATTCCAGTAAATTAGTTCAACCTGACCTACCTCTCTTGAACTCTCACTGTGTCTTCCCCATGGGGTAATTAACGAGGTGCCTCGTTTCTTTCTTTCTTGATGATTTACTCCAGAATTTTCACAACTACAGATGATAAGCTAACTGGACTACAGTTAGATGCCCTTTGTCTCCCTTTTTTTTGAAATAGTACTTCACCTTTGTTGCTTTTCAATCCGCCGGAATCGGAGCAAATTTTGGCGAATTATCACTTCGACGTTTGTTATTCCCCCCGCCATCTCTTTTATAACCCTGGAATGCACTCCATCAGCGCCGGCTGTCTCATCTACTCTATCCCCTTTTGCTTGCCCAACGGCTAATTCTATAGTGATAATTATCGTTTCTATGCATATCCTGGAAACATGCCTGCCATATCCTTTTTGTCATCAATTTTTGGCATGTGATTGATGTCTTCCACTGCCAAGACTGACGCAAAATGCCTCTGCCATTTTCATCATTTTCCATTGTTATATCCCCCTTTCATCCTCTGAAGTAGCATTGCTTACCTTAAGCAATCGTTTTCGTCAGGAAAGACATAAAATGTAGTTAAAAGTTATTAAAAAAGGAAAGGTCACATTTTCCCAACTTTACTGAAATCTCTGAATGTCGTAAAGAGGATCACATTTCATTTTCTGGCCACCGTTAATAAAACGAATTGAAAAGACAGGCAGCATCATAGATAATATTCAGAATCACAATATAGCAAGGGAAGTTGGAGAACTTTTATGGTTTTTAGATCTACGTTGGTACAAGTGTTATTAAACACATATCCAAACAACATGAACTGTGCAAGCAGAAGCACAATGATTTCCAGATGAATACAAACTTCATTTAATATAGGTAGAAATTTCAAGACAATCACTGAAGTTCATTTGAAATTTGCAGAATATGTTTTGCAATGTAAATTATTTCAAAATATACACCATGTGCTGCTTAATTTAGCTTTTAAGAAAAAGGTCTCCCAAACATTCCTTGGAAAACAAAATCCTAATGGGAGAACGATGAATATAGGTCCAGATTGACCAATTTAAAAGTCATTTAAAAAAAAAGTTAAGACGACAGCAAAATGCAATACAAGTACTGACGTTTAATTCCAGAGTAAAATATTTAAAATGCATAGATACGTCAAACAACTATTTCCATGGCACATTGATAGTGTCGTGTACATTTCTAGTTTTCATATTACAAAATATATTTTGAGGCACTTGTGATTTAAAAATGATACTATCATGACGAATGTATTATAGCTATCGTGAAGAATTGAACATATTGGGGCTCTTTTATGTTGAGCAGAAAAGACTGAGTGGTGAGCGTGCAGAAACCTTTGAAATGACGAAGATAATTTGAGAAGATTTCTGAAGAGTAGATTTTACTTTACATACAAACAAATCTAACTCTGGTGTTCGGCAACATCACGAAAAAAGACAAGAAATTAACCTCAAGAATATTTTTTTTTACTCTGAAGGTGTTTAGAATGTGAACTTTCCACAACCTGGAACTGTTCTGGAAGGAATATTGAAGCGTTTCGGCCTCGAAGACAGCTTCTTGGATGAACAGTTCGCAGAATATCTGGTGTTCGGATGAAATGGTAAAGAATGAAGGAAGCGTGTGCACACTTCAAACTTCATCATTATCTGGTTTAGTTGAAGGCCACTTTGTGCGCTTTGTATCTGAAGCAATTAGCTGTACCTTGAATATTAGTTAATCACGTCAGTGCTTCATTCAGATCATTGCAGAAGTGGGAGCAGATTATTTATTTTTCAATCGGCGTACCACTTATTTTGTTATGATATGCCCATAAATGTTATTGTTTGCTACACCAGAACAGATCTTTCCATTGAGGAACACTCAATTTTACTTCTCTTCGCTTATAGTTGGCCCTTTGTTCCTACATTAGAATCCCTACAGCTGAGAACGATGCGATTCGGCCCATAAAGGCTACACCGACAACAATCCCGCCCATGCCCCATTCCCGTAACTCCACACATTTACCCTGCTGATCCCACTGATATGAAGTGGCCATTTAGCATGCCCCATTACCCTAACCCGTATATCTTTGGATTCTGAGAGAAAACCGGAGCACTTGGAGGAAACCCACGCAGACAATGAACATGTGTAATCGGCACACAGAGAGTGACCTAAGGCTAGAATTGAACCCGTGTCCCTGGCGATGTGAGGTAGCAGTGCTAGCCACGTATTCATATAACTGAAGTAAAGGTAGACACCGTTAAAGGTTACATGAACAAAGCCACTGACTCATGAAGAAAAGTCGACCCATCAAACAATCAAATAAGTGCTTGAAACAATCTCTCTCCAATATTCATTCCATAGCCAGATCACGGAACAAAAGCACAAGCAGTCCACAAATTGTGCGTGCTGAGTTTAAGCACGGATTAATCACTTACCATTTTAAAGTGCTCAGTGTAATTGTAAGAAGAGAAAGACGGGATCACCGACCAGACCATTTAAGCAGTATTGCAGTGCGGGCTGCTCTTCAACTGCTAGCAACATTTTTATTGAAAGATGTATTTCACTTTCAGCTATTGGAAAACACTCGTATATAAATGCATTTCACATTATATTTGTCTTTATTAACAAACATCTTCAAGCAGCCACAAAATATTTTCATTTGCTTTCCATTACTTTCGCAAATAACGAAGACAATTGCAAGGAGTTGTGAGATCGGTCACCCAAACAAAGGCCTCAATGTCGAACCAAATTCTTCAGTATCGTTTCGTGAACCAATCTCAATACAGTGACAGCATACTCTTTTCTCTTTTCCACACATAGCTGACAGAACTAAGGTCGTTTTTTTACCCCGTAATAACAAATGTTCTTGCACAGCCATAAGCTTGATCATTCAACGCGAAGGAAAGTTAGAAACCTTGTCATTTTCACGTTCAGTAATCGAATAAAAAAAAGTAACAATTCAAGACTGCTGGCTTAAAATGCTACCGCTAATCTGGAGTCTGTACTCGTCACCTCGTCAACAATTCCTCATTAATCCAGCATGCGGTATCATTCACATAGGAAAACCAAAACCCAGCGAACGCATGGAATAACGAAAAATAAACAATTACTCTCGCTTACCAGGAACACCAGTGACGGCTAGAATCAGGTAGTACATTTTCCTGATAGTGTAAAATGTTTCACGCATTTTCTCTATGAATGTGTATCACCGTTGGCGTTGCTGGCAACCTCTGAAACAAAACCTGAGTCTATTCAGTCTCAATGCTTTCCATTTATACTGTGTTAGATCTCCACTGGGATATTAAGGTTGCAGCAATATTCAAATCAGGTTTGTATAGGAAAAAAAGATGAACACACAGGTTATGAAAAATTAGTTAAGATCCTAATGTGATATACTACCTGTTACGATTGTACGGCGAATATTGAACAAAGGGCTTGTTTCGTCAAAGAAAAAAACTATCAGATCCATAACTATATTTCATCGTTTCTGATTCAGTAATGCTGTTTCATTCAATAATAATACGTCATACATCTGAGTGCACTTAGATAGCAGCTCTCCTAAATTCTAGGATGTGGATCACAACTTTCTTTTCTCTTGTTACAAGGAATGTGGACGCCTTTGGCTTGATCAGCATTTATTTCTAGTGCGTTAACTGCCATTTTGAAGCTGTTGGTGAGATTCTTTGTAGAACACTGGAGTCTCTGTGGTGCACGGACGCTCACTCAGTTGCGAGGGAGGAGTTCAAAGCTTTTGGCGCAGTGACAGGGAAAATGCAGGCGAAATATTTCCACTACCGGATGGTGGATGGCTATGATAGCGTCCTCTATATGGCGGTGTACCCATCGGTCTTTTGTCCTTGTCCTTCTGGAAGTTCACTGTCGTATAGTTGGAATGCACTGAGGCAGGATAATTTGCAGAGTTCTGCAGTGCATCTTTTAGATGATACAACCTGATGCACTACCTCAGCATCGGTAGTGAAAGGATTGAATATCTGTGATTGGGATGTCAATGAAAGAGTTGCATTCTCCTAGATGTTCTCAAACGTCTTGCGTACTGTTGGAACTGCATTCATTAATGCAATTGGAGAGCACTCGCCAGACTGTTTTGTGGTGCCAAGTCTTTGGGGAGTCATCATCTTGGTCAGTCGTCGCAAGATATCCTAAAATCTGACCTGTTTTATTAGCCAGAGTTTTTATATGCCTTGTGCAGTTTCTCTTCTGGATTCTGCCGACAACGCGATGTTGATAGTGGAGAATTCAGCCATTGAATGCCAAGGGGCGGTGGGTAGATTCTCCTTTTCTGGAGATGACAGTTGGCTTGTACTTCCACGCTCTGACTGCGACTTGCCACTTTTCAGCCCAAGCCTGGATATTGTCCATACTTGCTGCATTTGGGCCAAACTGCTTTATTGCCCGTGGGAACACAAATATTTCTGACTATTGTGTATTAATCAGCGGCCACCCCTACTCCTGACGTTGTGATAGAGGGAAGGTTTGTGATGACATAAGAACATAACATAAGAACATAAGAAATAGGAGCAGGAGTAGGCCATCGAGCCCTTCGAGCCTGCCCCGCCATTCAATAAGATCA
>JARDVH010000084.1:86142211-86156613 GCA_030324005.1 Negaprion brevirostris | reverse complement strand
CCCCTCGCTATAAAGGCCAACATTCCATTCGCCTTCTTGATCACCTGCTGCATCTGCAGACTGGGTTTTTGCGATTCACGCACAAGGACCCCCAGGTCCCTCTGCACAGTAGCATGCTGCTGCTTTTCGCCTTTTAACTAATAATCCCTCCTACTATTATTTCTACCAAAGTGGATAACCCCACATTTGCTAACATTATACTCCATCTGCCAGGTCCTCGCCCACTCAGTCAGCCATGGCACTCACTCAGCCATGCTTACCCGATGGTCAGAGGCCGAATGCCCGTGACCGCTGAAGTGTTCGCCAACAGGAATGTCTGAGGCCAGAACTCTCCGTTAACCTAAAGAAGGGAAAACCCCTGAAAGCTTATGAGTTCACTACCAAATAAATAGGTTGGACTTAAACCTGGTGTTGTCAGACTTATTGCTGTGCTTACCCCAGTCCAACGCCTGCATCTCCACATCATGACTGCTTTTGAAACTAGCAGAGACATATGAAGATGAATTTATGTTCGCAGAAATTGGTAATTTCAAGATAATTTCAGGTGTTGAGTTGTCAGGTTTGTTCTCATGAATTAACCCATTCTGTCCCAAGCAAGATTGATTTTTTTTTTCGTGTGGCAGCTAATTGCAAAAGGGACAGGGTTGACAGTTATTTTAAGATATTTGAGAATGCATTTGCATTCGAATCCTGGATTGTACTGCATAGACAGAGTAAATGAACCATTTGCAATTTTGTGTAAGTAACTGCTCATAGAACACAATTAGGTGCAAGTTCTGAACATGCAAAAGGCGAAAACCACGTCGGCCTGAGGCGGAAAGTTAATGAAAAAGCCAGAAACAGGGCAAATTGCTATAATTAAGGACTATGGAAATAATCCAGTGAGATAGGTAAATATTGACAGAAAGGAACACGTATGGGAAATACAGGTGGGATATAAAGAAGTGAACAGGGTAATGGAAAAAAATGTTATAGAGCAGCTGATGTAAACCTGTGGTCAAAGGTTTAACTAAAATGAATGGAAAGCCAAGAACAGGTTGGGCAATAGTTGAACGGGGTAGGACAGAATTACATGTGGCATTCATTTGATATTTAGGGTTACGATGATATGATTAAAAACAAAACAAAGGAATTCGGAGGATATGGATGCAGGAACAGTTTTCTTTTAGGCGATAAGATAAACATTAATGGAGACTTGAAAGGCCACAACACTGTTCTTTGAATTTGGGAACATTCTGAGATTGGAAAAAATGTGCTGTTAGCAAGCTACATTTATAACGATCTATGCAAGGCAAAGAATGAACAATCAAAATTAGCTACTGCCCGGAATTAAAACGAAAGTTTTGATTTCTGTTTTAGAAATGTTATGAAGCAAACTGTTTAGGATGAATCAATTGAGAAGATGGAGGCTGGAAATTAAACACAAAATGGGAATTGGGGATATTGACTTCAACTCAGTTCATTGGAATACTTCGAGTTGGTACTTCTGTTGAAAGAAAATTATAAATGGGGAAGTAAATTGAAAGCTGTCTCTTGATGATGTTTGTGTCCATAGCCACGTTTTATTTTAAACAGCAGAACTTGATACTCTGATCGCCATCCGAGGCATGTGTGCCGTACGTGAAGTGATGGCAAAAACTTATGAATCTTTTGACAAGGTCACCTGAGACTCAAAAAGGTGTTGGCATGATATTGATAAACTGAACAGGTATGCACATGAGTTACATAGGAAGTAAATAATAGGCAATAAACCAGGAGACCAATTCAAGGATTACATGTGCTTGAAATTATACCTTTAAGAACGGACCACAGACATGCACACTACTTAACCGACAACTAGGCATGAAATGGGAAACGGGACCTTATGGGAACTTGTTGCCCCAAGAAACATCAGGACATTATTTTTGGAGATTCACCCCGGGACACAGCATATCGGGTAGAACAATATTTTAAATATATTAAGTGCTTGTGGTGAAATGAAATGGAAGGATAAACTGCACAGCTGTGCCAACAATTCACAATGTATCCTCAGTAAACCCTAGGAAAGAAACAATAATAAAACTATATCGGCAGACTCTTCCTTGGGACCAAGAAAAGTAGACCTTGAGAGAGATATAGATTGGCTTTATGTATCTGTTGCCCCATAAAAGCAAAGGAAAACATTATTGCCTAGTTACTATGGATCAAAATACTCGATAGGTGGAAACTTTCCACACGAGAGATTACTCGAATTTAACAAGTCGTAGTCTGGGGACTAGATTTATAGATACCAAATATTACCAATAAATACCGATGGATATCAAAAACGTCCACAATTTCTAAACATGATTGAACTTCCCAGTTGGGTTAGTTAGGTTTGGGAGATTAAAACTTTACTACAATGGCAATGCTCGCTTTCGGGGTAATCAACGATGTTTTGGGTAATTAATCATACCACATTTTAACATGCCATGTTCATTCTTTTACCATTAAATGGGCGGACATGCAATTGAAGACAATAATTGATTATATTTATATATTTGGCCCTGAGCTACGAAAACTGGATAATGGAGCATAAATGGAGGTACCAGGTATTTGTTTAGAATGCAAACTCGGTATTTATTTTTCTGAAAAGAATTGCAATTCATTCTGTGTTGCGACGGAAGTGAAAAGGTAATACACTCTGGAGCCTATGGCGCCAAGCATTAGCTCACGTTACTAGACCTATGGAGTGAGGGATTCCCAGAAATATTTAATCACATAATTGAAGGGAAGATTAGGACTGCTAAGGCCCAGCCAAATGAAGGGCGTGTAAAAATCTCGTCAGGAACTTGATAAGTGAGATTTGATATGACGTTGAAGATTTGAGATAAGAAAGCACTCCTGGAAATTTGATTCCCTGCATGTAAGAACAATTTTTCTCAACATTCACGGGGCTGACATTAATTCGTAGGTCATTCAACCAAGAGGACCAAGGGCGCCCAACGTTCTTCTCGTTGGTATCTCAGGAAAGTGTTTCCAATGAGATATTTAATGATAACTACAAATTCGAAAAAAAAGGGACAGAAGAAGTGGGCAGGGTTCACCCAACCTAACCTGAAATGCTGTATGACAAAATAAGGAGGGCCTAGCATATATGAGCACGAGAGAATGCTGTTCAGAATCAAAACATTGCATTGTGTGGGCTTGTCGGATCTCCAGCCTCTTGGAAACTACAGCAAGTTTATCATTGATATCACACCATTGAAACAGGCATTAAAAGCGGCCCATGTAGTGATACATAACCACCCCAGAAACAAAGGTCATGTTGTGGAGTTTACTTCGTCAAAGTAATCACCCTTTTGTTTGTGGAAGGATTCCTCCTGCCGGGGAAAAATACATCGGATTAGGCATTGAGCGCCTGGTGGAATGATTTGCTGTTCACTGACGAGAATGAAGAAATGTGGTTCGACGGCCATAGAAGATGCAAAGTTAATCCCCAACGAATATGCCAGGCACTTCAAAGAACATACCATAAGGGACTAAACACATTGACGAAGGAAGAGTGGTAGATGTGGTTTATATGGACTTCAGCAAGGGTTCAATAAGATCCCCCAAGCAAGACTTATTGAGAAAGTGAGGGGGCATGGGACCCAAGAGAAGCTGCTTCGTGGATCTAGAAGTGGCTTGCCAACAGAAGGCAGAGAGTGGTTGTAGAAGAGTCTTTCTCTGCATGGATATTGGCACAAGTGGAGTGCCGCAGGCATCTTTTCTGGGACCCTTGCTGTTTGTGATTTTCATAAACGATCTGGATGAGGAAGTGGAGAGATGGGTTGATAAGTTTGCAGATGACACGAAGGTTGGAGGTGTTGTGCATAGTTTGAAGGGATGTCAGAAGTTGCAGCATGACATAGATAGGATGCAAGTCTGGGCGGAGAAGTGGCAGATGGACTTCAACTAGGGGTAAATGTGTGGTGGTTCATTTTGGCAGGTCAAATGGGATGAAGGAATATAATATTAAGGGTGAGACTCTTAGCAGTGTGGAAGATCAGGAGAATCTTGGGGTCCGGGTTCATAGAACTCTCAAAATGACTTCGCAGGTAGAGGATGTGGTTAAGACGACATATGGTGTACTGGCCTTCATCAATCGAACAATTGAGTTTAGGAGTCGGGAAATAATGTTGCAGCAGTATAAGACCCTGGTCAGGCCCCACTTGGAGTACTGTGCTCAGTTCTGGTTGCCTCATTATAGGAAGGATGTGGAAGTCCTTGAAAGGGTGCAAGGAGATTTACAAGGATGTTGCCTGGATTGGGTGGCATGCCTTATGAGGATAGGTTGAGAGAGCTTGGTCTTTTCTCCTTGGAGAGACCAAGGATGAGAGGTGAACTGATAGAGGTGTATAAGATGTTCTGAGGTATTGATCAAGTAGATTCTCAGAGGATTCTTCCAAGGGCTGAAAAGGCTGCCACAAGAGGACACAGGTTTAGGATGCTGGGGAGTAGGTACACAGGAGGTGTCAGGGGTGAGTTTTTTTCACCCAGAGGGTGGTGGGTGCGTGGAATCGGCTGCTGGCGGCGGTGGTGGAGGCAGATTCGTTAGGGTCTTTTAAGAGACATCTGGATGAGTGCATGGGATATAATAGGATTGAGGGTGATAGGTAAGCCCAGTAGTTAGAGATATGATCGGCACAACTTCTGGGCCGAAGGGCCTCTTTGTGCTGTAGTTTTTCTATGTTCTATATTCTAACGGACGTAAATAGTTGAAGCAAGCAATCCAGACAGTCAACAGAATGAATCAATCAGGAACACACCATTGGTAGTCTGTAGTTATTCAGGAAACGATACAGAACCACCTGACAAATTGATGGGAAGTAATTAAGATGGTGATAACTTTCGGAACAGAGGTAGTGTTCCATGGCACGCTGAATACAAGGGTATAAATTGACAACTGAAATTTACAGCAGAATAGTTCCGGATACCTCTCAGCAGGTGGACGGCAGGCCACCTGAAATATTGAGAACGATATTCTCAACATCATATTGGCATTTTTGGGTAGTCACCCAATGGCCAAACAGGGAACTGAAAGGGTGACTATTGACACAAGTTTAAAAATCGCAGAAGCTGAGAAAGAAAGGTCTTCATACAACAGCCTTGGCAAACAGGCACCAACGTCATTAGCCTGGCAATCGCACAAATCAGACAGCTATAAGTGGACAATTGGAGTGATCTGCAAATACAGAAAATAGCTGTTTCTGTGAAGTTTACTTGTTGTTGGGTTTTATAATGAAGCAAGCATAAATTGGCTGTGGTTATTTTACTTGTGATCGATTATGTAAACGATAATGGCCTTTGTATCTTGGAATACACCTCTCTGGCAAACCACAGGGATCTGAGCTGTTAGGTCTCAGTATCCTTACTATTCGTTTGTATTAAAACAGTTGTTTAAGAGAACGCTGTGATTGCCTGGATAATAGAAGGGTGGAAGGTATTATAAATTAAAAGGCTGCCGTCAAAATCCGGAAAATATAGGAAGCGCAAATTGAATATAGCATCATAAACGTGGAGCGATGACCAATTGGCCAAAACCTGACTGAGCACCCGTACATGATCCCTGGGCCAAATTTAACAAAATATTAACAAAACGAACATATACTAAATGCTGCACCATTTCATTTCGCTACCATAATTGCATTCTACGAACTGTATGCCTTGTCTGAATAGTGCACAAGTTACAACCATTTTCACTGGATACCAACACATGAGCATTTTATGTAAATTGGCCTTGTTATCATGGATATTAGTAGGGGACGCAAACAAAGTAGATGGAGTTCTGGTGATAGAGCCTTCTGCCCTGCTGGGTTTCTGTGATTCTATGACGAGTCCGTGTGACATTAATAAATCAATTCTGCAAAAAATCAAAATCAAACGAAGTGGTTCCCCAAACAAGAAAGCACGATTGTAAATTGAAACATGTAAACAAAGGAACCGTCTCGCAACGTAGAATAGTTGCCTTGTATTCTTTTTATTCTTTGGCTGGGCCAGCATTTATTGCGAATCACAAATCTTCCTTGAACTCAATGCCTTGTTAGAACAATTCAGAGGGCAGCTGAGAGTCAACTACATGGCAGTGGATCGATGGCACATGTAAGGCAGATCAGTTAAGGATGGCAGATTTCCTTGCTTTAGAGACATTCATGGACCTGACATGCGTCTCACATAATCGGCAATGATTCTGTGATTATGTGTGTGTGTGTTTTTTTTTAACTAACATCTACCGTTTTTGAACAGGAACTTCGGAGCATTACTTTCTACCTCCCGATGACTAATTCAGTGAAATACTGCTGCGCCACGGTTTCACCTAACGAATCGGTTGTGAAGTTAAGTAGCCAACAATTGTGTTGTAATCCCAAGACTAAGAAAAGGGGCGCACGTGTAACCAGTTTAAAACCAGAAACAATTGTCTAAAGGTTGTGCTCTTTCTGATCAATTAACTAAATTTCTAATGTGCGCCTTCCAACTTTCAGTGGAGAAAAGGGTGGTACCAGCTGACTCTATTTTCCTGTCTCCGCACTGAAATATTCAATATCACCTTCTGCACTCTGTACTCTACAGTTGTGGGGATTTGACATGGTGCAATCCAAGATAGAGTTTGTGTGCCAGTTTCCAATGAACGATTGACTGCTATATTCACACTGGTTTGCGAACAGTAGGACTAGTTCCAAATTATAAAGGCAAACAGAAACAAAACAGCAGTGCCAACCAGTGTACCGCTGAACCATGGAATTGATTGGAAGATTTTCAATGTTGCTGATGAAACAATGATAGTTATTGCAATGAAATTATTGTAATGAAGACACATGAAGGCTGTAAACAAACATAGGTCGGTTAAGTGATTGAGACAAAGGCTGACAAAGAGATAATGCAAGATTTAATTTATTCTACGTCTTGACAGGAAGAATAAAGGGGAAGCATCGTACTTGAATGGAGAGCTTGTTCCACCTGTGCAGCAGATGCACTCAAGTATATGCTTATTCAATTATGTTTGCAAAGAGTAGTGAGAATGTAAAATTATAAAAAAATGTACAGATGTCTACTTCAAATGTAGAACTATTTCGACATTGTTGTAAGGAACTCTTTTAAACACCAACCTTTTAACCTAGATCCTTTTGTTCTTTAAAAAAATCACAAATTCCTTGTGCTGCTTCAACTATGAGTTGCAACATATGTGAGCATACAGGATTTCTTCTGAGCCTTATCGATTCTTTAAGGCAAATTTTGATAATGCATTTTAGTCTTGCAAGAAATGCTGGCGGATCTAAGTGTCCGAATGCATCAGTTGGAAAATGCTAGAATTCAAGTGTAGCAATTAATTAGAAAGTCTAATAGATCAATATCATTTATTGTGAGGGTATTTCAATAAAGAGGCAGAGAAGTTATGCTTCAGTTAATCAAACACCAGTGAGACCACATCTAGAGTATTGTGCACTGAACTGGTCACATTAATGAAGTACTTGTGCCAGTTACTAGGAAGGAGTGAAGTGAAGTTTGACCTCGGCTAAATCGTGAAAAATTTGTATTGTTTCATGAGGAAATGTTGGGCAGACCAGGCTTGTACCTACGGGAGTTAAAAAAAAGGTGTATACGTTGATTTGATCGAAATATATAAGTTCCAGAAGGGTCCTGACTAGATGGATGTGGAGAGGACTTTTTCTCTTGCGGATGAATTGGAACGAGGTTTTGCTGTTTCCAAAATATGGAGTCTTCTAATTAAAACGGAAATGAGGCGAGTTTTTTTTTTCCATTAGAGAGCTGTGATTGCTTGAAACGGATTTCCTGGAAAGCTGGTGGAAACAATACATTTTAACATTGTTAAGGAAGAGGAGGGTCAATTCCTGGTAGGGCATGGATGACAGATTAGAGGAGGTAAAAGGGTTGCAGATTTGAGAGTAGTTTCATTTCACCTTTGAACATATTACACATCAGGACAGTCAAAAGGCGCCAAATGATCAACTCGTGCTCATTGCACCTATGATCCTAGATTGCATCTGGTCCAGCGTTTTCCAGCACTCAACTATATGCTCATGCAAATAAAAGTGGCAAGGCATAGTGACAATATAAAGGTATGGGAAACGTGTAGATATCATAAGAACATAAGAAACATAAGAAATAGGAGCAGGAGTAAGCCATCCAGCCCTTCGAGCCTAATATCTATTAATGTAGAACTATTTCGATATTCGTGTGAGGAATGTTTCTACGATATCAGCCTTTTCACCTAGATCCATTTGTTTTAAAACAAAAAAAATACAAATTCATTGTCTTGATTAAAAAATGAATTGCAGTTTAGTTCAGCACATGAAATTTCTTCAAAGCGTTATCCATTCTTTAAGATAAGTATTGATAATGCTTTTCAGACTTGCATTGTCTACACCGCTAATCTACAAGGCATTAAGATACTATATGCTATGCAGCCATTATTACATGGTCCAAATGTTATATTTCACTTTTCAACTACATAATTATAATTGAATATTTTACTCATTATACATAATCATATAAAGCTTTGTTGATCATAACTCATTTTCTAGGGTCCCTCATCTTTATTGAAAGTTGAAAAATCCAAAAGCAAATGCCTTCTAAATTGTTAGTGCTCCCCACATTCGAAAGTTGTCACATATTATCAACATATTTTCCCATTAAGTGTAAACAAATACTTCATCCCATTCTTCAGCTCTTCTCTGAATCTGTTCTGTGTCAATCCATATATGCAAGTGTTTGTGCACGAACTCAAAAGTTGCAGCATAAATGCAACCTGCTGGGTAATATATATCGGGTTACTGTAATATTTATCTGTGTAATAAAAATTTCTTACTGGCCAGTTTACCGAATACACCAGATAGGTCATCCACAATACTACAAAATTGGCAGAAATAGTGAAAAGCAAAGTCATGGATTTCCGTCGATTCTTCACCTCTGAATTATTTTGATGCTCACTGTAGCTGATGAGAGCCTTGCGAACTTTGTTCACCAATGTGATATGTCTAACTGTTAGTGCATTGAACAGCAATATTAAAATAATTGGTACTAGAGGGGTCACAATGCTATCGATCCACTCAAATGCACTCCATAAGGGGGAAGTGAGATAAGCAGTTGTGGGAACGCAATACCACGCAACATTTTCAATTATAAATACAGCCTCATTCATATAGTAAAAAGGAATGGTTCTCAGGCAACTCAGGGCAAATAGAGAGCCGATGACGACAGCTGCAGTTTTCTCTGTGCAATATTTTGATTGTAACTTCTGACAGCAAATTGCTACATAGCGGTCAAAAGTCAAAGCAACAGTAAACCAAACAGAACAGTCCACACTTACAATGTATGCCACAAGATTTACAATGCATACTGGAGTATGATTTAGAAAACTAGTTGGGAAGTACATGATATTAATACGATGTAATATCACATGGATGACGACCACACTCAGATCTGCCACAGCCATGGCCAACAAATAGTAAGTGATGCATTTGGATAGACCACACTTTCCCCGAGAAAGGATCACAATCGCTCCAAAGTTTACTGCAGGGAAAAAAAAAGAAATAAGCTTCTCAAGGCTGCCGCCAAATATTTGTTTTGATAACGATTGAAACAGGATTAATCGAGCCACGTGTTAACGATCAATTTAGTCCTTGGTTAAATGTATTTTACTTGTGGAAGTATATATGTTTGGGACGGAAATCTACGACATGAGCAGACAATGATAATACCAGATGACTTAAAATGTGATCTACCATCTAATGTAAAATTGAGGTTGATGCTGTGAAAAATAAGTAAGTAAATAAATGGAGTTCGAGAGCAAATGGGTTGGTAGGACGCAAATGTTGCCCTATATCTGGCAGCAACGTATGTAGAAAATAAATACAGCAACACATTTCCGCCTCTTTGCTGTATGGTCTGCAAAATCTGGTGAGTGCACTTTCATCCTGTTCTGATACCTTGCTGAAAACCTGCAATCTCAGAGTTTTCTGTCCTCCATCCGGCAGATTGGTTTAGATTTTAAATCTCTGCAGGGATGTGCACGGGTCCAGGGATCGCTATCACCCGTTTTCTAAGACAATTTAATGTGAACGCCCATATTTACCCTCCGCTTTCCGTTGACCACAAATTTGCATTCAATAGCACTTAGAATGTTACAACCTTTCTGGGAATATCTTATCAAATTACTTAAAACAAACCACGAAAGTTCCCAGACTTGGCAGTTGGAGCTGTATTCCTGGTGAATGAACAAGGCGTTATGCTTTCCCCATTACCCACTCTTTTTAACGCCGGCTAGATAAAGTACATAGTGAAAGAAAAGCAGAAAGTGGTGGTGTTAACAGAAAAAAGGCCGATTTTTCTCTTCACTTCAGGTAATGGTAGAAAACCAGAATCCTCGCTGAACAAGTGAAAGTATATTTGAAGATCAAGTAATGATATTAAAAGGCAATACATAACACTGTTTTCCCTGTGTATGTGTGATCCATTGTACACTGTTGGAAAAGTGTAAGCAAATTTCATTAATGTCTAAATGTCACTATTACCTTCATGCAGCGTTTTATCCCGTAATCATTCCAGTTTCAACAATATGGTGAACGTGAACTAGGCATTATTATTTAAATTAAACATAACATGGAGCAAACAAGAAAACCTGCCCACAATTAGTTTATTCCACCGGACAGCGAACATTTCAACGGTATTGAACCTTTTCAACTGTCTTACCAGGAATAGAGATGGCTGCAAGTACTGGGTAATAGATTAATTCTATCTGGTAAATTACAGGGTATTCCATTTTTTTCTGTAAAGCACGAAGTTTTGACAAGTCCAAGGCACTGGTCATGCCAAATGAAGCATTTATATGTAGGAGCTCTTTTGTTAATTCCACAGAGTATTCTCTATGGAAACTGCCACTTAGGGATTTACGCAATAATGGTAGTTAGATCTCACTGAACAAAATCAGTACTGAATTGACATTTCTCCAAGGACCTATGTGTGATATGAAATATACGTTAGAATCCATGCAAAAAAAATGCGATTTTTTTCCCTCGAAGATAATCTCAATTTATTTGTTGTGATCTATTTTTGAAATAGTTAAACCTTCGCCTTAACAGCAGTCACATTAACAAAACTTTAAGTGTGATGAACAGATTCAGTTAAAGTGATACGATGTCAAGGCAGAGGAAAAGGCCAATTGAAAAGAAAAAATCCTTGCTTTCAGTTGGACGAAGTAACTCATTTACACGACGTTGCATGTATTGACAATGTGATATTCTCAAACATCCTCTGTTTCTACTCTATTAAAGTAAAACACACCAATTTTCATTTAGAACATTAGTTCTTTGCGATCCCTTCCAACAAAATCACGATACGTCCTCCGCAGGAGCATTCGGCTACAGCAGTATCACATGGGTTGCATTCGTTCAGGGACATGACTCATCAACGATATACAGCGATGGCAACAACTGACACCCTAGCCATAGGCAATCCCATCCAGTAGAATAATATAGACATGAGATGCAAAGTTACCTTGCAAGCAGACAAATAATTTCTGATTTTGAATCTCATCTCTCGAGCTTCCACTTCCTGAAAATTCCTAACGATCGTTGACAAGAAAATGCAACTTCTGTCTTAATAACAAGGGGCTCTGTTCCGACTTTTGTCCTTTCAATGCACCAACACGAGTCAGCCTTTCATGCCAACCCTTGTTGAGAGTTGAATGCTTTCAAATCTTCGAAGATAAATCACTTTGTTGGTGAGATATTGTGTGGTCTGGGCTGCCTCTTCACAGTCACGGTTTGCAGCAATTGTTTCGTCGTAACCTACATTCTGCTTAGAAGCCTTATAGTGGCTGACAGTATTCCAAAGGATTCTGGGAGATATAGATTAATTCTTATTGTTGTGCAGTGGGATTTCTTTTTTGGATCAGAACACAACTTGTGGACTGTTTGCAAATTATCAATTACGGTGGTCACAGCATAAAGAATGACAATAAATTAGGAAACTACCTCCACACAATTGAATCAACTTGCCACCTTCTGGTATTTGGGGAACTACCAGCAAATAGGTCCAAGTGGCACCTTTTCATTGGTTTCAGAAAGTCAATAATAGTTCTGCAATTTGTATTGAGGCTCGGACTAATAATCTTGGATTTGGGAGATCATAAGCACATTTGGCAGATGCATTCAAATGCCGAACAGCACAAAACAAGCACTATTGTTCGCAATGGCCTGAAGTCACATCTCCATTTGATGTTGGCAAGTTTCCATAAAATCACTTTGTTGCTGCACTATCAGGTTGCGATGATTGAACGTTAGATGTTGGTTCCTTGTTACTTAAACTTGAGTTGAGGGTGAACGCTGTCACAGGCTAGCATGTGTTCAGATCGCACTTTACAATATGACAGGGCAAAGCACACTGGGATGTTGTTTGTTGGTTGGTGAAGATGTAAACTGCATAAGTATCCTTCGAAATTTCTTGCAATGCGGAAGGGGTGCCAATGAAGCCGACTGTTATGGACTGGATGTTGTGAGTGGTTTTGGAGCTTCACTCGTCGATGCAATTGAAGTGGATTCCGTCATACTCCTGACTTGCGCCTGTGGACAGGTTTTGTGGAATCAGGAGTGAATTACACGCCAAGTGATACCAAGCTTCTGATCTGCTCTCGAATCAACAGAAAGTGTGCTGATTTTCTAAGGCAACGGTTAAGAAATTGGTGTAGTGGTCTAGAAAACACATAGCCATAGGTTTAGGAATGTTAACACAATTCTGACTTAAGTGTGAATGATCTTGGACGATGGGAACACAAGCCGGGCTCTTTCTTTAGAAGGCATATCTGTATGATTAACGGGTATTTTTCATTTGAAAACATATCTTGTTTATGAAATTAATGGCGCCTGTTTTCGGATATTTTGTGAAACTTCATCAATGGCAGAATACAGCAGGCCTTGCAGGAAAAGCATTAAGACAATATATCCACTGAGAGCATTCAGACGAGATGAAATCTGAACATGTTCAGCCTGCTGTCTGAGCCAGCAAACAAAGTAGTCTAAACTCGTGCAAATTGGCAGTCCCCTTTAATTGGCTTCCAAAATATGTCGTCATCGTGCTCAGATCCACCACAAAACCTCACTGCAGTCCTACGATCATTTACTCACGTGTGAAAGGCAATACAAACGGGGCTGCCCCCATTTGAAATCAGAAACTCTTGCATTCAACGAAAATTCCTGAGCGAGTGGCATCCGTCGAGACCAAGAAGTTATCAGCCCTCTAGTTTTCCCGCTTCTCAGTGCTTTAATTGAAATGTATTGGAGAAATCAAACGTGGCAGACAACTGCAAATCCCTGGACTATTAAAGCGAGGAAAACAGGGAGGATTTAAGTCAACAATGGGGACCTTTCTTTTTCGGAGCAGAGTTTTATTAAACTTCAAATACACGTTTTATTATTCAATGACATGTCCATGTCCAATCGGGGTCAATCAACTGTGCGTTACATTTCTGCGGAGTGAGAGAAGAAAAGTTCTGTCTGATCTGAGACGCTGTATCCGTACATTGGTCATTCCAGTTGCAGCAATCTCTGTCATGCGGAAATGTCATGAATCTGAAACATTAAATCAGTTTTTCTTCCGAAAGATGGTTCCAATTAAGATGCGTTTTCTGTTCCGATTTCAGATTTGCAGCATCGGGAGATTCTTGTGCGAAAACTAGACTATATGCGACGATGTTTTCCAGAAGAAAACTGATCTTGGACGACCAAACGGGGGCTGTAAATCCACTGCGCCAAGTAGCCGAACGCATGGGGCTCTACACCCCGTTTCGATGCCTCAACTCCACTGGCAAGCAACTGCAAAACCTGTCAGTTTGTCGGTAGCAGACACTAGTTTCAAAGTTATTGTCATCTGAGTATGATAACATGGTCTGAAATATTGCTTTAAAACCACGAGGGCAAATATCAGACGGCACGGCAGCAGAGCAGTTAGCAGTGCTGCCTTACAAGGTAGAAAGCCGGGCAAGATTCCATCCTCATCAATCGCGTCCCACTCGCGCGTAATTCATTTTTTGGCTCGCTCCAACTGCAAGCATGCAAATTAAACATGATATCGCTTAGCAAATTCATGCTGGTTTTCCTAAATTGACTGCGAGTTAACGACGCTACTATTCATTCTATCCTGAATTATCGTTATCAAAGTTTGCCTCACAAGATAGGGTAATCTCGACTGCTTCCAGTGGACAAGTTTACAACTGCGTTTGAAGATTGCTGTAATATTCACAGTTCTCCAGTCCTCTGGCACTGCCCTACTAGCTAAGGATTCCTCAGACTCAACTGGTGAAGAAGCAACGCTCCGAAAACTCGTGATTCCAAACAAACCTGCTGAGCTTTTAACCTGGTGTTGTGGAAGTTCCTACCGTGACTACA
>JARDVH010000084.1:86112403-86131269 GCA_030324005.1 Negaprion brevirostris | reverse complement strand
ATATGTTTGCAGATGGTACAAAGATATGTAGAGGGACAGGTAGTTTTGAGGAAGCGGGGCGGGGGGTGGGGGGGTGGTGGTGAGCTGCAGAGGGACTTGGTGAGTTTCAGAGACTGGACAAGAAGTGGCAGATGAAATACAATAAGAAAAAGTACAAAGTTTGGAGGAGGAATAAAGGTATATACTATTTACTAAATGGGGAAATGCTTAGGGAATCTGTAACCCGAAGAGACCTGGGAGTCCTGGTTCAAGATTCTCTTAAGGTCAATGTGCAGGTTCAGTTGGCAGCTGGAAGGCAAATGAAATGCTAGCATTCATGCCGAGACCGCTAGGATACAAACACATGGATGTACTCCTGAGGCTGCAAAGAGGCTCTGTTTAGACTCCATTTGGAGGATTGTGAGCAGATTTGGGCCCCGAATCTGAAGAAGGATGTAGTGGCTTTGGAAACAGCCCAAAGGAGAATTACAAGCATGATCACTGAAATGAAGAGCTTGTCATATAAGGAATGGTTGAGTACTCTGTGGCTATACTCACTGCAGTTTAGAAAGATGAGGGTGGATCGTATTGAAACTTACAGGATATAGCGAGGCCTGGATACAGTGGACGTGGAGAGGATGTTTCCACGAGTAGGAAAAATTAAAACCAGAGGTGACAAACGCAGGATGAGGGGATGATGCTTTTAAACAGAGGTCAGGATGAATTTCTTCAGCCAGGGAGTCGTGGATCTGTGCAACATTTGCCACAGAAGGCCGTGGTGGCCAGGTCATTGAGTGTCTTTACAACAGAGATAGCTAGGTTTTTGATTAATAATGGGATCAGGGATTATAGGCAACACGCAGGAGTCTATGGATGCAAAAAATATCAGCCACGATTGAATGGCGGACCAGGTTCGATCTCCTAATGGCCTCATTCATCTCCTATGTCCTGTGGTCTTATTGTGCACCTTGGCTGATGCAAGGTAGCTAAAGGCATGGTGGGAAACATAAATGTTTGGAGCCAAAGTCCTGGGTACCGTTTAGTTAGCAAAGTCATATTCTTATGAGGGAACACATTTTTTCCAACATAATGACTAGGTGAAGTCACAGCCCAGGCACAGAACAAATTTGTCCCTGCATGCAGGAGTGCATGTCTATTCAACTTGGCAGTAAACGGATGGTAACTACCACTTTGATTCTTTCAGTAGTGTTTGTCCGAGCCAGTCAACAAGGAAGTACGTTTAGCCAAGGAGGCACTTCCGTCCCGTTTGGAATGGACAACTGAGTTACCATCATGCTGGAGAGTACAACTTGGTTAGCTGAGGTATTTCGCATAGATTTCTGTTGACAAGTGGACACTAAATGAAATCACATTTAAACTAATGAAAGAGGAGGAATCAGACGTAAAAAGTCTGTTTTTACTGATAACATCACAACTTATTCAAGCAGTCTGGGTATTCTCTATCTGCGACCAACGAGATAACTTCTCCCATTGGTCACAGGTTTTTAATAAATTTTTATCTTTATCCTTTCACGTTGGTTTGCTGAGTCTCATTGCCACCTCGTCGAGAATCCCGCTGACAGTGCCCTTGATTAAAACGTTGCTAGGATTGGGTATTCTCCGAGACCCTGTTTTTATCTTTTCTATTGAACATGAAACCATTGCCTGGAGAGGGTCCCTCAGCTCGTGGATTGGTTCCAGCTATTGGCAGAGAATTTAAATAGGTCTTCAATTACATATTTAAAGATAGCAGCTTGTTTGAAAGGGACAACTTATGCTAAAGTGTACTAATTTTGCCTTGCTACTATTAATCAGCTTATCAAAAATTAACCAGGACTCAGAAGTTTGTGGTCTTTCTTATTTCCGTATAAGTCACATACATTTCTACAGCTAAAACAACTTCTGTTGATACCACGCCATTCTGGAACCATATTAAGATTTGGCAGTGAAAATTTTAAAATAAAATACCAATCTTCCCAACATTTATACTGTTCATCATATAGATTCGACTTATAATTTTAATCAAAGAAACTTCGTTAAAATAATCTGTTTCATGACTTCATTAAAATATACAATCAGTCTAATTGGAAACTAGGTAGAATTAAAATATAAAATGGTTGTCAAACAAATTTATATGTTCAATTGAAAATGGCTTCCTGAATTTGTTAGCTTATTGCAATAATGTAAAATGGATTTGTCTAAAAATGATTAATTTCACTGAAAATCATGCACCATCTTGCTCACCAATGTATTGGAAAGGCATCTAGAAGCCAAAATAATTTAAAGTTGAAATGCACGTTTTAAGGACGAAGATGATGCTCGAACCACAAAAGTGATTTTTTCTAAAACAAAACTGGAGCCATTTGCATTTATCGTCGAATAATTTCTGCAATTCTCTTCCAGATGATTTTTTTTATACAACTGGACGCAGCACATTTCAAAATTGTCAAAGAATTTTTAAATAGTACATCTGTAAGTTATTTGTAGATAGCATCAAATTGGACTGCAACGTTAACGTCACTTTTAGAACATGATAGGTAACAGGTAATAGGTAAACTACAAATGTATTCCTGAGTTTCGGCTTATCTGAAGTAAAAAAAATGTAGAAAAGGGTAATGCAGTGAATGTAACATATTTTGATTTTCCAAAATTTTTCGTTAGACACCACACAGTACATTTATGTCTAAGGTCAGGGTATGTGAAGTCAGGGAATAGGTAAAATGGATACACGCTACAAAGCAAAAAAAAAGTGGGGGATTAAAGGTATCGATGAGAAAGTGCTGTTTCAAAGTGATGAGTGCTAGGATAACTGTTGTTCACAATGTGTGTAACTGATTAAAATTGGAAAGCAGAAACACAATTTCAAAATATATGGGCATAAATAAATTACGAGTCCAGTTAATCAATATGATTGCTTTTCTGTCATTACATTCTTGTATAACCAATCGGTTATAGCGACATTTCTTTTAGTTTTGTTTTGATCGATCACATCAGCATTCAGTTTGATACAAAAAATCATTAAAGAGCTCCACATTTCAGATGTGAATAATTGATTTCAAAGTCCAAATCACATTCAAAAATGTGCTGAATGTAGATATTAACTCTGTTGTCTTGAAGAGAATATTCAAGAACAGTGGGCAGAAAGGTGACCTTTCAGGTCTCACTAAAAACAGACAGGGTGACAATCAACTGTTAACTGTTGAAAGTCAGGGTCTTGGTATTTTAAGGCAGGAAATCCACTGAAGCGTGTCAAGCAGTTGATAAACAGGGTGGAGCATAACCTTTCTTTGATATGAACCTTGCAACCAGGCAACACGAAAAGGAAATTACAGCATGACAGACAAGTTTCTTCAGATGTGAGCTATCACACTTCAGTGCAACACATCTGTCAGCGTTATTCACAAACCTCAGTTCAATTAGCCTTTCAGTAGCTGCATCACTAATTTAAATAATTAGTGGTTGAACATGTCCATTTGTATTTCCATTATATGCACGAATGTTCACTATTCTTCACGGGTATGCCGACAGTAGAACGAACACATTAGAGTTAAAATATGTTTCACTTTTTTTTTAAGTTAGGTTTGCCTCGAAGTTAAAACTGCATCTTTGTTGCCTGGCTTCCCTCCAGTGAGGGCAGACTCGTTCTCTACTGTCTAATAAGGACTGTTTTCTCGTTTCATTTTTGTAACAAGTGTCGCAGCGAGGAAAACAATCACTGCCTTGAACTAGATGCGAGCCGAATGTGGTGCTTCGATATTCTCCCCTCCACTGTCACTGTCCTACGTATCTGCAGTCTTGGTTTCTCGTTGCTGTGTCAAATGATCGCAAGTGTGCAGAGCAAAATATGCAGCCCATCGAGTTTGCTCCGTTGTTCAAGAGTGATGCCCATCATACTGAATTGAATGCCACTTGTTTTTGCAGGCAAACAGCCCTTGACCTCAGATTCAGGTTGAGAAGGCCAAAGAAAGTGAAACGGGGCTATAAGTTTATTGGGTATTTTATTTCATTCCTAAATTGTGTTGCTTCCAGGTGCCAGTTCATTTGTTCTCCTGCAGCAGCCTTCCAGCCAAGAGGCTGTGAGCTGGATCACGAGATTACACAAAATCATACAATAAAACAGAATAGGGGCTAAGTACGCTTTTGAACTGAGGCGGTTCTCCGAAAGAATGATGTAATTGATGCACTCCTCCAACGCAATATCGGAGAATCTTCCAGAACCGGAACGTCCAACTTCAAGGAAAAGGAGAACAGGCGAACTGTAAAATTCATCAATATTAACATCCCTTCACTTCGCAATATTTACAATGGATCTTGAGCATTTTAATTCCATGAATATGCAACGGCTATTAAAGCTGCCCTTTCCCTTAGGCATATGTTATGATTTGTACATTATAATGACCATGTTTAGTCGACCTGCACCACTTCACGGCAGAGCGAAATTAAACCACTTAAAATTCCCTCGCTGTCACCTTCACATAATGATTCTCCTGCACTACCTATCTGACCCACTTACAACGTGTCGGTTTCTTTGATCTCGTCAATTTAATACATGTCCCATTTTAGCAAACCATTTCCCATGATTTTTTTTTCTCACGGTCTTTCTGCATTGCTGGCATCTTTTGTCTTTCGTCGACAACTGTGCTGCAGGGAAGGCTGCGTTCAACCGGAGACGTGTGGCGCCGTGATCGTATAGTGTAAAATACGGCGTTGCGACCGTAGTTAACTTCGGCTCGAATTCGAGTCAGGGCAGTAACTCTTCGACCATAAAGATTCAAAACCCTCCGTGTAAAGGAATTTCTCTGCATCTCGATGCGAAGTAAATTCCCCATCATTCTCATTCTTTGCTCCCTGATACCCGAATCCCAAAACAAAGGAAAACATTGCACGTGCCTCTCGCCTGATTGTTCCTTCGATATGTTGTGGTCTGCAAGCAGATCATTCTGTATTCGTCAGACGTGTAGGAAATAGAGGCCCAGTTTGCCTCGTCTTTCTGTAGAAAATAGTCTCGCCATTCCGAAAAGAGGAAATGCTGAAAATATTCAACAGCCCTTACAGCAACTGTGGAGACAGAGCAAATATTTCGCGCTTGCATGACCCTTCGTCAGATTATTATAAATTTTCATTACATTTTTCTGTGATAATATGTTTTGTTTGGTAAGGTGACCAAAAATGCGCCCAATACCATCGCGCTTTTTGAATAAAATAATTACATTCTAGTCCAGAAGAATCAGGGAATCTTGTAAGTTAAAAACATCATAATTCAAACCATTAAATGCTCTTGGCTCGTTGGCTTTGCGGTGCGATTTTCGTTGTTTTTTCTCTGCTAGAGGTCGCAGAAAGAAAACGCAAACGAATCTCTTGCGTTTTGTTTTATTTTCATTGAGCCCAAGTCTCAGATATTAAAACCGCTGTTTCAACAAGATTTTGTTTTGTCTTCTAACGGGATGATTTTTGCGCCACAAAATTCACAAGACAGTTTATTCAGTTTATTCAGCACTTATGGGGACACATGGCGATGAATTTCATTGTCGTTTGCCCGCCGAAACGTTTGGTGACTCGATCCCAATACATGCGCCCAGGTGACCCTAAGCTTGCCAGATTCTGCAACTCGAGCACTTCGTTCAGTCGAAATCGTCCATGGCACAACATGCAGTTTCACGGAATTTGAAACCGCTGTTGAATTTGCTTTTGTAAGAAGTCGGACAACAGTAGTTGTCAGACTTCTTACTATGTTTACCCCAGTCCAACGCCGGCATCTCCACATCATGAATTTGCATTTGAACAGAGCATATTGCGTTTCTTACAGGGAAGTGAGCACAAGTGAGGTTTAAGGTGGCTTTCGGCTATCAGCAGGGGAAGAAATTGAAGCACATATAAGTTCATCAATACGAAAACCAGTATGCTGCCTATAAACGCCAAAGTGTCGGATTTGTTGCTTGATCTTGGTGAGAGATGCGGTTTAGATTCATAAGTTTCACGCAAGAGATTCATAATTGTGCAGCACAAAAGTAAAACATTCGGCTCATCGTGGCTCAGATGGTCGTCAAACACCAAAGTGAAACGTATTTCCCTGCACTTCTGTAGCGTTGTATACTGTGCGATTCAAGTGTTCCTACCTCCAGCATTGTTTCAGGCAGTGAATTCCAGTTTCCCCCACCCCTCTCGATGAAAAAGTTATTTCTAAAGTTGTGTCACAATCTCCTGTTCCCCACCTTAAAACTATTTTTGTCATTGACTCCTCCACTCGAAGGAACTGCTTATTCCTATCTCCTCTATTTGTATTGCTTCTAGTTCCGTATATGTCAGCCTCCAGCCTGCCCTGCTCGAAGGAAAACAAGACCATCTTATTCAGCTTGTCTTCATAGCTGAAATGCTCCAGCCCAGGCAACATCCTGGTGAATATTCTCTGCTCCATTTCTAGTGAAATCACAACATTCTTATAATATGGTAACTGAAACTGCTCACAAGCCTCTAGACGTGGCCAAACGACCGTCCTATACAGCTCCATCATTACCTCTGTGCTCTTATATTTAATGTTGCGGCGCTTTTATGCATTTAACTCAAATGCACTTATATTTGTGGGGCCTGCGTCTCTGTTCCCTCCCCATAACTTTTGCTTACCCGTAGGCAACAGGCAATACAAGCAAACATAACTTCAAACTTGATGCAAAACTCAGTCAGTGAACGTTGTTGTTGATTAACTCATTCTGAGACGCAACACACAGATTTAAACAGATACAAAGAATTTCAAAACGACTTCGATTTATGTTTGAGCTGGGCAGTTTGCTCTTTGCATTGTTATTCATTCCAGTCCCTTGTAGTCATAAGGATGTGGCATGGGAAAAAGAAACAGAGAAATAAGGCAGGTAAACTGAAACATACGATACATGAGTCATTAGCCACCTGATAAAGAATCTGCGTTGATGTCAATGTTAGACTTGAAGTTCACAGCCCACAGCCTTGCTTACGTGTCAAGAGAAGGAATAAATGCAAAGCCGCTATTTACAGGCAAGGACGCGAGTGGAACCCGTAATGTTTGGCATATCAACGCCTTGTTACATGGCCAAAAAGTGGTCTTTTCAGAAAACTCAGAAATCCTCCAACGAAAATAACTTGCGCTTTAATTATCTTTGGGTCGATAATAACATAAACGATTACAAGAACGTCATACGAAAAATAAGAATACAGCGCAGGAACAGGCCCTTCGGCCCTCCAAGCCAGCACCGACCATGATGCCAACCGGTGTAATTAACGTCTTATTTGGAGGGCGAAATATTTGCATCAGTGGTAGTGAGAGTTCACTGACATTATTCGAAGGAGACCAGGACTATCCGAAACAAGAGATTGAGCTAAACAGACCTTCTCATGGAGGTAGCAAGATAGGGCATGCGGAATAATTTCTTCCTTCAGAACGACACATATGCCACAAGGCTTTCAGCGGCCAAAAGGTGAATATATTTAAATCTGAGAGCTTTGTGTTCAGTGAGGAATGCAATACAAAAGGAACTGCCCGGACACAAAGAGCTGAAGCAGACAGAAGCTGGAGAGATAGGTAGAAAGATAGATCATGTAAAATAAATAGATAAAGCCTGGGTTGCCATTCGTCGGAAATTTGTGGCGGCCATCGCAGTGCCTCTTTGGTAATAATACGTTTTCTGTGGTTTTTTTGGCGCTCCGTTGGGGAGTCGGTGTCACCTCGAAGGGCCAAATAGCCTGCTTTTGCACTGTAGGAATTCTAGATACGCGGGTTATATGGGATGAATTTGCTCAATCGTTCCTTAGTATCAAGAAGTTTGTAGAATCAGGGGATTAGTGGATGAATGTGAGGAATTACGGAGGTGGAATCGGGGAATGGGCAGACTAAGATAGTCTTTCGGAGAGTCGGTGGGGACTGGCTTCTCCGCTGTAGCGATTTCGAAATTCCGAACTATGGCATGGCTGCACTTTGCGCAGCATGCCGCTCCGATGGGAGTGGGCTATCGTTGATATTTGCCAGGGCACACGCCCGAAACTAAACTGTCAATTGCATATCGAGAGGCGCTCAGTTACACAAAACGTATTCACTGGAAATCAGAAAAATATGACCCACCATATACCGTCGCTTCACACTTCTGTTCAAGTAGCAAACAAGGCAGAATAGTGATGTGTGGCCTGGTGATCAGATACTGGTTAGTATTTTGCGTTGTGGTCGCAGCAAGCTTGATTCAAATCCAAATCTGGCCATTCGTCGCTGCAGTTGATACACCATGAAAGACAAAAATGAATGCGATGCAATATATTGATGCACGAACAGGAGTTGACCCATTGATTTTTGAAGTACCATATCAAGGCCTTGCCACTTGGCCAGCGCGTCCACAGCACCAGAGTTTTAGAAATCCTCTAAAACCGACTATTCCATGCTGAGGAGAGTATTCCATCGTATTGCAAGCAGGTTGCAATATATCAAAAATAGTTCTTGCTTCAATTACCTCGGGCTTTGGTGACAGCAAAGAACAGAAAGTCAGAAGGCTTTCAGCGGTGAAAGGTGGGGGTTGGGGTGTATTTTTAAATCTGAGGACAGCAGATTTGATTTGACCAAGGGTGAGACGGGGTACAGAAAACTAATTTAAAAATCTTGTGTAAAAGGTGCTGCGACAGTAAGCTCTCACTTCGTGTCAGTAAAGCGAAGGAGGTAGTCCTTGAATTCAGGAGAAAATGTCTTTGTCCACATCAACTGCGATGTAGTGGAAATTGCCCAGAGCTTCACGTTTCTCAGATTATGTGGAGATCATAAACATCGTATCCTGGCCCCTCCAATTGTACAATGGATAAGAAAGCGCATCAGCGCCTCTATTTCCTCAGGAAGCTAAGGAACTTCGGTAGTTCAGATACGACTCTCACCAGTTTGTACACAGGCACAAGGCAAAAAATCCTTTGCATCATAGTTTTTTAAGCGCCTGCTCTAACCAAAACGCAAGAAATGACAAAGGTTTGTGAACGGAGCCCTGCCCATCACGCAACAAAGGCTCGCATCTATTGACTCAATCGATATTTCACGCTGCTTGAGAAAAGTACCCAACACAATCAAGGATTCCACGCACACGGACAGATACTCTTCCTCCTTCTTCGGGAGGGAAATATACTAAAGTCTGGCTTCATGTACCAACCGACGTCAGAACCGATTCGGTCCTGCAGCCATCACACTTTGATTCGACGTATATTACATTAAGTTGATATTTCTCCCCGCCCAAGCTATATGTAGCACGACATTACGTGCCTTCTTCAGCGCCTCGCCGAGAGACAGTCAAATCACCCGGCCGTCGTTCATGGTGGTGAAAGATTAAATGGGAAGGAATTGGTGAAAGTAAGTGCTCTTTTTGGGTTGAAAGGGCAATCCTTGCTGCCCACGAAAAATTTAAAGGTCATAATGTGCTCATGGTAATCTCAGGATTCAGACATGCGATAATAATATGATTTCAGGATTTTCCTGCTTGACAAGTTGGTGTATTGTCTTTGCGCCGCAATCGGTTAGACCCTTCATCTGCTAATCGAAGGGGTGGTAGCTCGATTCCAACCTGGGACTACGTGTAAATGTCTTTCGTACCTCTCATTCTTTCTTTCACGCTGTGTTGCCTTCTGCCCTTTGCTGCCGAAAGAAAAAGGGCAAACGTATCCATCATTCATGTTCACAAGTCAGTTTCAACTCCCACAGCGCATCAATCGCATTTCATGGTAAATATACTGACATCCACCCGTTGGGAATTCTACATTTGAATAAAGAAAATCCTTCGCTAAGTGGCCAGGAGTACTGAAGATGCAATTAAATTTGTAAACATGGGATCTAATCCATTTTCATACAATCAACAAATATATTCAATATTTAATAATGGCAATTAATCAATCACAGCAGATGCTCCAGGACATGTTCTTAATTCACTAAATGCTCTCATGCAGGCACAGCAAATTATCAGAGAAGTCATCCACGGAGCAAAACTGAAAGTGAGCAGGAGTGTTTGGTAGTGTAGCTCACTTGCAATTATCCTCTACATATATACAGAAAAAAGCAAATTCTAAAACTGCGCAGAGCAGGAGGACAGTTCAAAGACGTAGTATCCGGAATGGCATTCTGATCTGAGGAAATGTGCGTCGATTCCAATTCTGAAAAGATACAATGTTGCAATGTCTAACTGGTAGCACCGTCAGTGCTTTGCGTGGAAGGCCGTGATGGTATAGTGGTTAATACGCTGCGTTGTGGCCGTAGCAATCTCAGTTCGTATCCGAGTTATAGCAACCTGTGGTTGATTTGCCATGCTCAAAACAATGCTTCGTAACAATCAGTTTTTAAGCATGGACATAAAAGATTATTTAAGATATCATCTATTGATAGTTTCTTTACGAGTGTGTGTTAATCCCCTTGTTTGAGTATCGAGAAGTCAAACAGTCAACATTAATATGAACCAGCTGCCAACACTCAACCGTCTAATTCCATACGCAAATTCACCTGCAGCGGGTAAATGTTATTTCGAAGTGGGTTCCAAAATTACGAACATGTTATCGCGGAGCAGAAGATGCACTTGCACGGGAACACAACGCTTCATTTTGTTTACAGCACATTATGTGCACTAAAGTCAAGGCGAGTCAACGGCCGACGATAGACAAATGAGTGGTGCCGTCTGTCAGAAGACATCTCACTCGCCTGTTGGGCAGGATACAATGAAACCCCATGAACTGTCTTCATTTCACGAAATAGGTCATTCGTGATTATGAGAGCACGCGGAGAGCATCTGAAAACCTTCTCACCTCAAATTCTAGCAGCGGAGTTATTCATTCAACAATTGTCAAAACCGGCAGCTTCCGTCTCACAGGCTTTCCTGAGAAATGACATCTGCTCAATTACTTGCTCCATCGACATATCCAATAATTCAGCCGGAATTGTCTGGGAGCAAAACTGTCCTTCGCCCTAAGAATGATTACCTTGTCTCTTGTCTCTCTCCGAGAGCGGTGTCTCCTCACGCTGGAGTGGGAGCCCTGGGCAAGACTTGACAAAAGTTTGGAAAATAATGTGTTTTGGATGGACGAAGTGGGAACTGGGCGACAGAGGGAACCCAACTACCAGCTTGTGAATGTTGAGGACGAATTTGCGAAATGAGAAGAGAGAATGATGGGTGCAGTGCCTCGCTGAGAAAGAATCAAATCACCTGTTCGTTGTTTGCGGTACTTCAAGATTAAAATGCGAAGGAATTGTTGAAATCAAATCGCATGTTGGGGCTGAAAGGGCATATCTTACTGCCCATGACGGTTTATAGGTCGAAATCTGGTCAGGGCAATCTGTCTTTTCAGTAGTGCAATAATAATTTAATTTGAATGTTTTCCTGAAAAACGGGCTGGTGTGTTGTCTCTGTGGCGCAATCGGTTAGCGCGTTCGGCTGTGAGCCACCAGGATGGTGGTTCGATCTCACCCATCGACGCTAAATGTTTACTTTTTTCCCCCTTTTAGGTTTTCTTTCGCACTGTGTTGTAATCTGTCCTTTGTCATCGATAAAGAAAAAGGCGCAAAAGGGTCCGAGTATTCCGGTTGACAATTCAGTTTCCAATTCAAAAGTGCATCCATCTCATTTCATGGAAAATATTCTGGCATCGACCAGTCAGGAATACTGCATTTGGAAAATAAAACTGCTCTCACTGGTCAGGAGTATGGAAGATGGAATCAACTGATGGCAACAGGTGAACCAATCCATTTTCATACAATCAAAAACAGTACTCAATATTTAATAATGACAATGGTTTACCACAGTAGATGTTCCAGTGGATGTATGCAATTCACTAAATGCTGCCATGCAGGCACAACAAACTATTAGAGAAGGTGATAGAATTTCCTTTCTGAATGGCCTTTCCACAAGGAGGATATCAGTACAGGAATATTGCAGTCATGCATCAATTTGTCGAAACTTGGAAAGACTGCACGTTGCGTACGGTGTGCTCCTTTGTTCTTTTGACCACAGAAACATCGTAAGTGCCATACATGGAACAAAATTGAAGATGAGCAGAAGTGTTTGGTCTTGCGGCTCGCTTGAAATTTTCCTTTTCGTATATAAAGAAGATTATTCTCAGAAGGCACAGCAGTGGGACAGTTGAAAGAAGTGCCTTCCGGAATGACAATTCTGATCTGAGGAGATATGCGTAGGTTCTAGTTCAGAAGGCAGACTATGTTGCAATGTTTAACTGGTAGCAACATCGATGCATTGCTTTGGATACTATGAAGGTATAGTGTTTAATATTCTGCGTTGTGGCTACAGCAACCTCGGTTCCTATCTGAATTGCGGCAGTATGTGTTTTGAATTGCCATTCTCAAAACATTACGTTGTGGATATCATTTTTTTACACGTGGACATACACTGTTATTTAAGATGTCATCAATTAACGGAGCGTATGTTTATACCCTTGTTTCAGCATTCATAACTCAAACAGTCAACATTAATATGAGCCAACAGGCAACACTCAACCGTTTAATTCCAGGCGCAATTTCTCCTGCAGCGGGAAAATTGTATTTCGATGTGGGTTACTAAATTACGAACATATTATCGCGGAGCAGCAGTTGTACATGCAGTGGAAACAGAATGTTTTTTTTCAAAGCAGAGCATGCGCACTACATTTAAGGGGAGTCACCTTCCGACGATACAGACATGATTTGTGTCACCTTCCAGAAGACAGCTAACTTGCTTGCTCCACTGGATAACATTAAATCCCTTCCACTGTCTTCACTTCACGAAATAGATCACTCGTAATTATGTGAGCACGCGATGTGCATACGATAATCTTCTCACCTCATACTCCAGCTGTGGATGTATTTATTCAACAATTGTCAAAACCGTCATCTTCCGCCTCATAGTCTTTTCTGAGAAAAGACTTCCGCTCCATATTTGCTCTGTCAGCATCTCCAAGAATCCATCCGGAATTGTTTGGGAGCCTGCAGCAAAACCCTCTTTTCCCTTTAGAATTATTCCTTAGTCTCTCGTCTTTCCTGAGAGCGGTGTTTCCTCACGCTGGACGAGGGAGCACAGATCAAGGTTCGACAAAACTTGGGAAATGTTTGAGAACCTGCAGCAATACCTTCCTTCACATTAAGAATTATTCCCGCGTCGAAAGTCTCTCCTGACAGCCGTGTTTTCTTTCGCAGCACGTGGGAGCAGTGAGCAAGGTTCGACAAAGCATTGGAAAAGATTGTGAGTCGGGTGGAGAAAGTAGGAACTGAGCAGCAGACCGAACCCAATCACCAGCTTGTGAATGCTGAGAGCGAATTTGCGCAATGAGATGAGAGAGGATGAAGAGCACAGTGCCGAGCTGAGAAAGAATCAAATCACCTGTCCGTCTTATGCGGTATTTCAAAATTAAAATGGCAAATATATACTATTGATACTACCAGAAATCTGTCTCAATGAAATGGTTGCCAGATTCTGTCCTTTATTGGAACAAAGATGTCCTGGGACGCTTGGGAATCAGATTTGCAATATCGCCTGTCTTCCGAACTGGAATCTGCGCGTTTAACCTCAGACAAGAATGTTATTCCGAATGCCAACATGTCAACTGTCCCATTGCTCTGGGCAGTTGGAAAGAAAGGGTATGTGGAGAAATGCTTATTCAGAATTGTTGAAATCAAGTAACATTTTGAGGCTGAAAGGGGAGCTCCTGCTGTCCATGAGAATTTAAAGATCGCAATGTCTTCAGGATAGTTTCATAGGTTAACGCGTTCTGGTGCTCACCGCAGGGGTAGTGGTTAGATCGCACACAAGAACGACGAACAGTCGCATTTTGCTCCTTTCATGATTTCTTTCACACTGCATTCTGTCATTTCATGCCAACAATATGTCGGAAAATTATCCATCCCTCATGTTGACAAGTCATTTTCCATTTCAGCAGTGCATCAATCTCATTTCACGGAAAATGTATCCACATCCGCCCGTTATGTATACTTCATTTCAAAAAAAGAAACATTCGCTTCGTGGCCAGGATTATGGAAGATGGAAGAAATGTTCTAAAAAGGCGAACTAATAAGTTTTCATGGAATCAACAAATGCACGCAGTATTTCATAAACGTAATAAATCAGTCAGTGTAGATGTCTCTGTATTTAATTCACTAAATGCTCTCTTGCAGGTGCAGTAAATTATTGAAGAAGTTGATGGAGTATCCGCCGTTCCAGAAGAAGGACATCAGTACAGGTGTATGAATCAATTTGTCAAAGTTTGGAAAGATTGCATGTTGCGCACGGTATGCTGCTTTGTTCCCTTGACCACAGAAAAGTCCTAAGTGCCATCCGCGGAGTAGAATTGAAGATGAACAGACATGGTTGGGGTTTCGGGTCGCATGCAAATTTCCTCTTATATAAATAACCTTATATAAAGAGGAAAATTCTGACACTGCCCAGAGCAATGGGACAGTTGACATGTTGGCATTCGGAATAACATTCTTGTCTGAGGTTAAACGCGCAGATTCCAGTTCGGAAGACAGGCGATATTGCAAATCTGATTCCCAAGCGTCCCAGGACATCTTTGTTCCAATAAAGGACAGAATCTGGCAACCATTTCATTGAGACAGATTTCTGGTAGTATCAATAGTACATATTTGCCATGCTTTCTGCGTTCTTCACATGTGCACTCGAGAGTTGTTCGGAAAGACGCAAGATGTTTTCTAAATATTGTAGCCTTGAAGTAAATAAACTGGGAAAGCTGGAACAACACCGAAGCCCACAACCACCGAAATGAAACACTGTGAGTGAGGAAGGGCGGGTGCTGCCAAATTAACGGAAAATCAATTAATGTTTGAGCCGGCGAGGTTACCCATTTCATTGAGATTAATTCTTTCCTTCATTGTCGTTAGCGTGTCCCATCCGGTAGAGACAAATAAGCATAACGTCAAGGGTAGTATATTTGTCCTCAGCCTGGAATGTTTGGCACACGAGGAAAAACGCAACTGGAATAACGCTGCAAATGCATCCAGGCACGAACAGGTGTACGAACCCGTGATTTTTGATTTAAGAGACCAACGTCTTGCTCCTTGGCCACCGCGCCCACGTAGCAAGCTGGATCGAAATCCTCTAAAACTGTGTATTCCAAGAAGGTTGCGATAAATCGATAATCGCTCTCACTTCAATTATCCCAGGCTTTAATGAGAACATAAGAAAGAAAATTGCAGTTATTAAGCCTTTATCTGTGGAATAAATGTTTGCGGATAGCTCACATGACATGAACAATAAAAAAACGGCGACTCAACAAAAAAGAGAGTGAATAAAACCGATTTTTATTACTGCAGTTGGAAAGAAAGGGTATGTGGAGAAATGCTTATTCAGCTGTCTGTATGTTTCAAAAACACGCACATAAAAGCATTGTATTTTCAAATACATATCTTCATACATATCATCCGGAAGGATTTCAGCGGTGAAAGAGAGAGTATGTTTGAATCTGAGAGCGACAGACTTGATTTGACCAATGATGAGACGGAGTACAGGAAAAGGGATAGAGAATCTGGTGAAAAGATGCGGTGACTGTAATCTCTACCTTCATGTCAGTAAAAAGAAGGAGGTAGTCATTGATTTCGGGAGGGCATGTCTTTTACCACATCAACGGCGATGAAGTGGAAGTTATCCAGAGCTTCAAATTTCTCAGTGTCCATGTCATCAATAACATATCCTGACCGCGACAAGCGGACCATAGGTAAGAAAGCCCACCAACACCTGTACTTTATCAAGAGGCAAAGGAACTACGCAGGTTCTCTCTGACTCTCACCAGTTTTTACAGTTGCAGAATAGAAAGCATCCTTTCCAGAAGTATGACAGCTTGAAATAGCTCCTCCTCCAACCAAGACGCAAAAACGAAAAAGGATTGTGACTGGAACCCAGTTCATGCGAAAAAAAAAATGCCTATCCATTGACTCCATCTATACTTCCCATGGCTTGGAAAAAGTACTAATCACAATCAAGAATTCCGCGCACCCGAACATATATTCTTCCACTTTCTTCCGACGAGAAAAAAATATGCAAAATTCGGAGCTCATGTGTCAACATGCTTAGGAACAGTTCATTCCCTGATGCCTTCAGATTTGAACGGACGTGTCTTATTTTCAGTTGATCTTTCGTTACCCCTCGCTCTCTATGACACCACATTCTGCATACTTTCCTTCTCCCCTACGCACGCAATAACCAGGATGATTGGTCTGAAACAGTAAGGAGTCCAAGGTAAATGCAAACGTTCCCGACGCAAAGTGCTCAAGCAGTCAAAAATGAGAGAAAGATTGCGAGATGAAGAGGCAGATAAAGTGAGCGAGTGAGTGTGTCTGTCAAAGACAAACAAGCAGACATATATAGCTCGATAGCTCAGTAGCACGATACATAGTTAGATAGATGCACAGAAACATTCAGATAATAACAAAAATAAATAGGTGGGTGTTCACAATGTTATCTGTTCGGCAGGTACATTGGACGGGAAGTGACAATTACCAGAAACAACGTTCGGCTCAGGGTCCAATTCAGAAAATGGTTTTAACAATCAAAGCAGCTTGTTCAGAATGCGATAGAATTCAACGTAGAGAAGTGTGTAAGTAAACACTAAGGGACGACTGACATGGAGACCCAACACTATTAATTATTTTTTTAAAAGATATATAGGATGAAATGTTTTCCGCTCCATACGCACAATGTTCAGAGAGAAGTTAAAATTAGTTTAATTACCTAAGTTTAATAATCAAGAGTCATTGTTCCAATCACTCCTTCCAAGTGAAACAGCGATTTATTTGACGTTCTTTTAATTTGCTATAATGTTCTCACATATCACCTACTATATCGAGGAGATCAAATGCTTTTCCGACTGCAAACGTCATCCCAAATTTGGCAAAGCCCTTACTTTAAGTCCACACAAAAGTCCTATGCAGACCTTTCTGTCCGTGGTCTGCTGATCTAAAAAAAGCTGAACGCACGTCGAGAAAAATTAATCGTCTTTCCATTTCGCAATCTACACCCTTGTGTAAAAAAAAATACTGAGTTCACCGCCTTTTGATTACAGCAGCATTTCTTCCAGCATATTGTCAATGTTTTCCAAGTTATTGTCTCAACTTTCGGTAAGTAATCACAAGATAGGCAGAAAGTTAGGCTGTCGGGAAGGCAATGAGCGGCTGCAAATCGACATTGAATGTTTCAGGCAGCCTTAAAAAAATGACGGTTGGAGCGCAATGTAGGGAAGCGTGAACTCATTCACTTTGGTTGTAAGGACACAAGAAAACCTTTTTATTCAGTAAAGGTAAACTTTTAAGTTCGATGTTCAAAGAGATGTACCAGTAAAAGGAAGGCAGGAAGTCAGCAAGCGGGGCAAGATGCAATTAGAAAGGCAAGTATTATAAGAGTACTAAAACAAATGGGATTTATGCTCTTGTATTGGATTTTAGAGATGCAAAGTTTGGAATAACATAGGAAGTTTTCGTCGGCAGATGCAACAGAATATATATTTGCGCTGGAGGCGGAACATCGAAGATTCGTCCCTCGAATGAGAAGTTTGTCGTATGATGAATGGTAAATTAATTTTGGAAAATATCCGTTGAAGTATGGAAGAAAGAGACTCCTTCTTATTGACAACTGCAGAGATGTAAAGGAGCTCCATCGATTGATGCGCTGTTTTCAAAGACTATAATATTGGGCTCCAATATCAATATGCTGTCCTATCTTTTAGGACTGAGATGTAGAGTAATCACTATAATTTCATTACTTCATGGGACACGGGCGCCGCGATCAAGGTCAACATCTGTTGTGCATCTCCAATGACTTTACAACTAACTGACGGTTGCTGTGCTGTGCGTTGCTGTGGGTGAGTCAAGTGTAGGCCAGACGAGGGCGGGGCTGCTGATCTCCCTCTCTGAAGGCCATCAGCGAGCCAAATGGACTTTTTCATAAATGAAAGCGACAAACTGCGTCAGTACCGTTACGTCACCGATAATTCTGACAGGGATTTAAAAGTCGCAATGCATTCAGGGTAATTTCATTGGTTCCCGCGTTCTGGTGCTCACCGCATGGGTGCTGGTGCGATCCCACCAAAGGACGACGAACATACGAATTTTGCTCCTTTCATGATTTCATTCACACTGTATTCTGTCTTTTTATGCCGACAAAATGCAGGAAACGTATCCAGCGCTCATGTTGACAAATCAGTTTCCATTTCAGCAGTGCATCAATCTCATTTCACACCCACCCGTTATGTAAACTGCATTTCAAAAAAAAGAAACATTCGCTCAGTGGTCAGGATTATGAAAGATGGAATAAATGTTCTGAAGAGGTGAACTAATATGTTTTCATAGAACCAACAAATGCGCGCAACATTTTATAAACGTAATAAATCAGTCAGTGTAGATTCACTAATTGTTCTCTTGCACGTACAGCAATTACTGAAGAAGTTGACGGAATGTCCGCCTTTCTTGAAGGAGGACATCGGTACAGGCTTATTGTAGTCACGCATCAATTTGCCAAAGTTAGGGAAGATTGCATGTTGTGCACGCTGTGCTGCGTTGTTCCCTTGACCACAGAAAAGTCATAAGTGTCATCTGCGGAGTAGAATTGAAGGTGAGAAGAAGTATGTGGGATTGCGGGTCTCAAGCAAGTTCCCTCTACTTATATCAAGAGGAAAATTCTAACACGACCCAGAGCAATACGAGAGTTGCGATGGATGGACGGATGGATGGATTGATTGATTTGCTGGAACAACACCGACGTCCACAGCCACCAAAATGAAAGGTAAATATTGAGAGATAAAGTCAGGTGCAGCCCTGATGGCAGCCAAATTAACGAAACATCAATCAACGTTTGAGCCAGAGAGGTTACTCAATTCATTGACATTCATTTCAATCTTTCATTCTCACTGGCGTGTCGCGTCCG
>JARDVH010000084.1:86078468-86094216 GCA_030324005.1 Negaprion brevirostris | reverse complement strand
GAGGGAACCCAATCAGCAGATTGTGAACGTTGAGAAGGAATTTGCGAAATGAGATAAGAGAGAATGATGGTCGCAGTGCCTCGCTGAGAATGAATCAAATCAACTGTCAGTCGTTCGCGGTACTTCAAGATTAAAATGGGAAGAATTGTTGAAATGAAGTAGCGTTTTGGGGCTGAAAGGGCAGCTCCTACTGCCCATGAGGCTTTAAAGTTCGTAATGTGATCAGGGCAATCAAGCTTTTCAGAATTGCGATAATAATTGTATTTGAGCGCTTTCCTGAAGCGCGGGCGGGCGTGTTGTCTATGTGGCGCAACTGATTCGCGCGTTCGGCTATTAATCGAAAAGATGGTGGTTCGATTCCACCCAGGGACGCTGAAAGTTCTCACGTTTTCCCCTTTCATGCTTTATTTCGCACTGTGTTGCACTCTCTCCTTTGTTACCGACAAAGAAAAGGCGCTAAAAGATGCAAGTACTCGTGTTGACAATTCAGTTTTCAACTCAACAGTGAAAATACACTGACATCCACCGCTTAGGAATACTGCATTTTAAAAAAAGAACTGCGTTAAGTGGCCAGGAGGTTGGAAAATTGAATCACCTTTCTAAACAGGTGAACCAATCCATTTTCATGCAATCAAAAACTGTACTCAATATTTAATGATGACAATGATTTACCACAGTAAATGCTCCAGTGGATGTATGTAATTCACTAAATACTCCCATGCAGGTACAACAAATGTTCAGAGAAGTTGATGGAATGCCGCCTTTCCACAAGGAGGCTATCAGTACAGGAGTGTGCAGTCATGCATCAATTTGTCGCAACTTGGAAAGACTGCACGTTGCACGCAGTTTGCTCCTTTGTTCTTTTGACCACAGAACCATCATAAGTGCCAAACAAGGAGCAAA
This sequence comes from Negaprion brevirostris, assembly GCA_030324005.1. Lineage (NCBI taxonomy): Eukaryota > Metazoa > Chordata > Chondrichthyes > Carcharhiniformes > Carcharhinidae > Negaprion > Negaprion brevirostris. Next base: position 86,093,313 of record JARDVH010000084.1, on the reverse strand, counting down.
ATCAAGGTGTTTGCTATTGTGGCTCATTTGCAATTTTCCCCGACTTATATAAAGGAGACTGTGAGAGGGAAGATGACGGGTCTGAGAAAATATGCGTGAGTTCCACTGCTGAACACACACAGTGCTGCAATGCCTAACTGCAGGCGCATCGGTGGTGTGCATGGGCAGCCGTAATGGTATAGCGGTTAGTACTCTGCGTTGTGGCCGCAGCAACCTCGGTTCGAATCCGAGTTACGGCAATCTGTGTTTTGATTTGCATTTTCAGAACAACGCGTTTTTAAAATCACTTTTTACGCGTGGGCACACACTGTTATTTAAGACGTCATCTGTTGATAGTTTCTTTATGGAGCGTATGTTTATCCCCTTGTTTGAGTATCCAAAACTCAAACAGTCAACATTAATATAAACCAGGTGGCAACACTCAACCGTCTAATTCCATACGCGAACTCACCTGCAGCGAGAAAATGCTATTTCGATGTGGATTCCGAAATTACAAACATGTTATCGCGGAGCAGAAGCTGTACTTGCACTGGGAACACAACGCTTCATTTTTTTCACAACAGAGTATGTGCACTAAAGTCACGGCGAGTCCGCAATATATCACGATAAATGGATCATGGTGCCGTCTTTCAGAAGACATCTAACTTGCCTGTTCGGCTGCTTAAAATGGAACCCGGTGCACTGTCTTCACTTCACGAAATAGGTCATTCGTGACTATGAGAGCACGCGGTGTGCATCCGGTAACCTCACCTCACACTCTAGCTGCGGATTTTTTTTCAAGAATTGTCAAACCCGTCATCTTCCGTCTCACAGTCTTTCCCGAGAAAAGACATCCGCTCCATATTTGCTCTGTCGGCATCTCCAAGAATTCAGCCTGCTCCTCAGAATCGTCTCCATCAACTCACCAAGCACTGAGGTCACACTCACCGGTCGGCAATTTCCCGGGCTATCCCCGTTCCCTTTCTTGAAAATAGGAGCCACATCCGCAATCCTCCAATCCTCCGGAACCTCTCCCGTCTCCATCGACGACGCAAAGATCATCGCGAGGGGCTCTGCAATCTCTTCCCTCACCTCCCACAGTAACCTGGGGTACATCCCATCCGGTCCCGGCGACTTGTTTATGTTGATAGAATTTAAAAGTTCCAACACATCCACTTTCTTAACGCCCACGTACTCAATCTTTTCAGTCCACCGCAAAGCTGCAGTACAACCTCCCAGATCATTTTCCACCCTGAATACGAGACAAAGTACTCATTAAGCACCTCTGCCATTTCTTCCGGTTCCACACAGACTTTTCCCCCTTCACCTTTTGTAGGTCCAATCCATTCACTTTTCATCCTTTTACTCTTAAAATATTTGCAGAACGCCTTGGGATTCTCCTTAATCTTGCCCGCCAAGGCCTTCTCATGACTCCTTCTGGCTTTCCTAACTTCCTTTTTAAGCTCCTTTCTACAAACCGTATACTCCTCCAGATCCTTAACATCTCCTAGCTCTCTGAACCTTTTGTACTGCTTTCTTTTCTTCCTGACTAGGTTCATCACAACCTTCGTGCACTATGGTTCCAGCGACCTATCAAAACCTCCCTGTCTCATCGGAACATTGTCGTGCAGAACTCCAGTCAAGCATTCATTGAAAATCCGTTACCTTCCTTCAGTACTTTTCTTTTCCCCAGGAACACCTCCTTCCAGTTTACACGTCCAATTTTCTGCCTAATATTTTCATATTTCCCCTTACTCCAGATAAACACCTTCCTAGCCTGCCTGATCCTATCCTTTCCAATGCTATTGTGAAGGACATAGAATTATGATCGCCATCGCATTTCCTGAAGGATGAGCTGACGTGTTGTTTCTGTCGCGTAATCTGTTAGCGTGTTCGGCTGATAACCGAAAGGTCCCACCCAGGACGCAGAATATTCACATTTTTTCCCCTTTCATGCTTTCGTTCGCACCGTGTTGTACTCTGTCCTTTGTTACCGACAAGGAAAAGGCACAAAAGGATGCGAGTACTCGTGTTGACAATTCAGTTCCAATTCAACAGGGCATGCATCTCATTTCATGGAACATATACTGACATCCAGCCGTTAGGAATACTGCATTTGAGAAAAAAACTGCGCTCAGTGGCCAGGGGTATGGGAAATTGAATAAACTTTCTAAACATGTAAACCGATCCATTTTCATACAAAATATGTACTCAATATTTAATAATGGCAATGATTCAACCACAGTAGATGCATCAGTAGATGTAGGTAATTCACTAAATGTTCCATGCAGGTATAGCAAATGTTTAGAAAAGTTGATGGAATGTCCGCCTTTCCACAAGGAGGATATCAGTACAGGAGTATTGCAGTCATGCGTCAAGTTGTCGAAACTTGGAAAGACTGCACGTTGCGTACGGCGTGCTCATTTGCCCTTTTGACCACAGAAACATCATAAGTGGCGTACATGGAACAAAACTGAAGGTGAGCAGTTGTGCTTGCTATTGTGGCTCACTTGCAATTTTCCCCTATTGTATAAAGAAGAATAATTTAATACTGTACAGAGCAGGGCGACAGTTTAAAGGGTAGGTATTCGGAATGTCATTCCGATCTGAGGAAATATACGTGAGTTGCACTTCTGAAGATAGACAATGTTGCAATGTCTAATTGCTGGCATCATCGGTGCTTTGCATCGGAGGCCGAGATCGTACAGTGCTAAGTACTCTGCTTTCTGGCCGCAGCAACCTCGGTTTGAATCCGAGTTACGGCAATCTGTGCTTTGATTTGCATTTTCAGAACAACGCGTTTTAAAAATCATTTTTCACGTGTGTACATACACTGTTATTTAAGACATCATCTATTGACAGTTTCTTCACGGAGCGTATTTTTATCCCCTTGTTTGAGTATCCAGAACTCAGTCAACATTAATATGAACCAGCTGGCAACACTCAACCATCTAATTCCAGACGTAATTTCACTTGCAGCGTGAAAAATTATATTTCGATGCGGGTTACAAAAATTACGAACATATTATCGCGGAGTAGCAGTTGTTCTTGCACTGGGGACAGTATGGTTCATTTTTTTTTCAAAGCAGAGCATGTGCACTGAAGTCAAGGCGAGTCACCGCAGGGCGATCGAGAGATGATTGGTGTCCTCTTTCAGAAGACATCTGACGTGTTTGCTCGACTGGATAAAAAGAAATCTCGTACACTGTCTTCACTTCACGAAGTAGATCAGTCGTGATTATGAGAGCACGCAATGTGCATACGAAAAACTTCTCATCCCACACTACAGCTGAGGATTTATTAATTCAACAATTGTCAAAACCGTCATCTTCCGTCTCATAATTTTTTCTGAGATAAGACTTCCGGTCCATATTTCCTCTGTCAGCATCTCAAAGAATTCATCCGGAATTGTTTCGGAGTCTGCAGCAAAATCCTCCTTCACCTTTCGAATTATTCCCTTGTCTCTTGTCTTTCCTGAGAGCTGTGTTTACTCACGCTGGCCGGGGGAGGGCTGACCAAGATTCGACAAAACTTTGGAAATGATTGTGAGTTCAATTCATTCGGAATTGTTTGGTAACCTGCAACAATACCCTCTTTCACATTGAAAATTATTCCCGCGTCGAAAGTCTCGACTGAGAGCCGTGTTTTCTCTCGCAGGACGTGGGAGCAGTGAGCAAGATTCGACAAAACATTGGAAAAGATTGTCAGTCGGCGAAGAAAGTGGGAATTGAGCAGCAGAGAGAACCTAACCACCAGCTTGTGAATGCTGAGAACGAATTTGCGCAATGAGGTGAGAGAGGATGAAGAGCGCAGAGCCTCGCTGAGAAAGAATCAAATTACCTTTCCGTCTTTTGCTGTATCTCAAGATTAAAACGGGAAGGAATTGATGAAATGAAGTGGCATTTTGCGGCTGAAATGTCAGGTCCTGCCGCCCATGAGAATTTAAAGGTCGCAATGTGTTCAGGGTCATTTCATTGTTTACCGCGTTCTGGTGCTCACTGCATGGGTACTGGTGCGATCCCACCAAAGGACGACGAACGAAGTCACTTTGCACCTTTTATAATTTCTTTCGCACTGAATTCTCTCCTTTCATGCCAACAAAATGTGGGAAAAGTATCCAGCACTCATGTTAGCAAGTCAGTTTCCATTTCACCAGCGCATCAATCTCACTTCACAGAAAATATATCCACATCCACCCGTTATATAAACTGTTTTTCAAAAAGAAAGAAACATTCGTTCAGTGGCCAGGATTATGGAAAATGGAATAAATGCTCTAAGGAGGTGAACTAATAAGTTTTCATAGAATCAACAAACGTACGCAATATTTTAAAAACGTGATTAATCAGCCAGCGTAGATGGTCCATTTATTTAATTCACTAAATGCTCCCTTGCAGGTACAGTACATTATTGGCGAAGTTAATGGAATGTCCGCCTTTCGAGAATGAGGACATCAATACAGGGAAATTGAAGACATGCATCAATTTGTAGGAATTTGGGAAGAATGCATGTTGTGCACGGTGTGCTGCTTTGTTTCCTTGACCAAGAAAGATCATAAGTGCCATCCGCGGAGTAGAATTGAAGGTGAGCAGACGTGGTTGGGATTGCGGTTCGCATGCAAGTTTCCTCTACTTATATAAAGAGGAAAATTCTAACACTGTTCAGAGCAATAGGACAGTTGACATGGTTGGCATTCGGAATAACATTCTGGTCTGAGGTGAAACGCACAGATTCCAATTCATAAGACAAGCGATATCGCAAATCCGATAAGCTACATCATCGAAGTTTGACATGGGGGGCGCGGGGGAGGTGGGGTGGGTAGGCGGAATGGCAGTGGGGGGTGCGCTGGGAGGTGTTTGAGATCGTGTCGAGGTTAGTATTATGCGTTGCCTCTGCAGCAACCTCGGATGGAATCCAATTAAAGGCCACCTGTGTTTTAAAGTGCCATCCTCAAAACAACACAATTAGAAAATGAACATTCGCGCGTGGGAATACATTCTGGTCAATTAAATCTCCTCTCAAACACTGCAGTGTGCTTTCTAAGCAATGCAGTCATCCGTCCTGCTTTGCCCGTTTCCCAAGCGTTCCAGAACAACTTTTTTCCAGTAAAGGACAGTATCTGGCCATGCATTTCATTGAGACAGATTCCTGGTCGCGTCAATAGTATATATTTGCCATGCTTTCCGCGTTCTTCATATGTGCACTCGAGGGTTGTTCCGGAGTTTAAAAAGCAGAAGATGTTTTCTCAATATTGTAGCGGGGAAATAAATAAACTGGGAAAGAAAAAAATAGATATAAAGATTGGCTGGAACAACGCCGACGCCCATAACCACCAAAATGTAAGGTAAATATTGTGGGTGAGAAAAGGCAGCTGCAGCCCCCATGGCAGCCAAATTAATGGAACATCAATTAATGTTTGAGCCGGAGAGGTTACTCATTTAATTGATTCTCATTCTAATCCTTAATTGTCATTAGCGTGTCGCATCCTGTGGAGAGAAATAAACATGACGTCGAGTGTTGTAGGTTTGTCCTTAGCCTGGAATGGTTGGTAGAGGAGAAAAGCGTAAATGAAATAATGGTGCAAATACATGCATGCACGAATGGGAGTTGAACCCGCGATTTTGGGTTTGATGAAACCAACTCCTTGCCACTTGGGCACCTCACCCACATGACTCAACCTATCGAAATCCTCTGAAACTGTGTATTCCAAGAAGGTTGCGATAAATCGATAATCGCTCTTGTTTCAATTATCCCAGGCTTTAATGAGAACATAAGAAAGAAAATTGCAATTGTTAAGCCCTTATCTGTAGAACAAAATACGTGCTGCGGATAGCTCACATGAGATGACTTGAAAAATTAAAAAAAGGCAATTCAACAAGAAGAGTGAATAAAACGAACCTTTTTCCTGGAGTTTGGAAAAAAGGGCATGCGGAGAAATGTTTATTCAGCAGTCTGTATGTTTCAAAAACACACACATATATGTGTTGTATTTTCATATACATATATTCGTATCAGCCGGAAGGATTTCAGCAATGAAATTTAAATCTGAGAGCGACAGATTGATTTGACCAAGGATGAGACGGAGTTCAGAAAAGGGATAGAGAATCTGGTGAAAAGATGCGGTGACAGTAATCTCTTCCTTCACGTCAGTAAAACGAAGGAGGTAGTCATTGATTTCCACATAAACGGCGATGAAGTGGAAATTATCCAGACTTTCACGTCTCTCGGTGTCCAGATCACCAACAACATATCCTGGCCGCGACAAGCAGACCATAGGTAAGAAAGCTCACTAACGCCTGTAATTATCGGGAGGCAAAGGAACTTGGGCAGGTTGGATCCGACTCTCACCAGTTTTTACAGTTGCACTATAGAAAAAATCCTTTTTAGAATTATCACAGCTTGAAATAGTTCATACTCTAAACAAGGCGCAAAAAGCGAAAAAAAAAAGGATTGTGAATGGAACCCAGTTCACGCAAAAAAAAAACGCCTATCCGTAGACTCCGTCTTTCCTTCCCGTGGTTAATCACAATCAAGAATTCCACGCACCCGAACATGTATTCTTCCACTTTCTTCCGACGGGAAAATATACAAAATTCTGAGCTCATGTGCCAACAGGCGGAGGAAGTTTATTTCCTGCTGCCTTCAGATTTGAACAGACATATCTTATTTTAAGTTGATCTTTCGTTACCCCCTCGCTATATGTGAAACCACATTCTACACACTCTCCTTCTCCCCTGTGCACGCAATAAACGGGATGATTGATCTGAAACAGTCCAAGATAAATGCAATCTGTCCGGGCGCAAAGTGCTCAAGAAATGAGAGAAAGATCACGAGATGAAGAGGCAGATAAAGGGAATAAGTGAGTGTGTATGTCAGAGAAAGGTGGACAAACAGACATACTTAGAGAGATAGCTCGATAGCTCAATAGATAGCTTGATCGATAGATAGCTCGATCGATAGATAGATAGCTCGATCAATAACTCGATAGATACATAGCTCAATAGATAGATAGCTCTATAGATGGATAAATATTTCGATAGATTGAGAGCTCGATAGATAGCTCAGTAGATAGATAGTTCGATAGATAGATAGATAGATAGATAGATAGATAGATAGATAGATAGATGGATAGATAGATAGATAGCTCGATAAGGAAATGGAGAGAGCGAGAAAGAGAGATGGAGAGAGAGAGAGATGGGGAGAGAAGAGATGGAGATAGAGAGATGGGGAGATAGAGAGATCGTGGGAGAGATAGACAGTCGGAAAAATAATAGCTGAATGCACATAAAAAGTAAGGTAAGGAAAGAAATAGGTGTGCGTTCACAATACCATATGTTCCTCAGGTACATCTGACAGACAGAGACAATTTTGAGAAACAACGTTCGGCTCAGAATCGTGTTCATAAAATGAAATTCACAATCAGCTGGTACAGAATGCAGTCGAATTCAGTGCTGAAAATTCCGCTGTTAGACACTTGGGAATGACGGGAATGGAGATCCAACACTGTAAATGAAATATTTTGAAATGTGTCGATGGTCTGAAAAGTTTTGATTTCCATTTGTAAAATGTTGAAGTAATGGTTAAAAATTATTTCTGTACTTGTGCTTAAAAATCAAAAAAATCATTGTTCCAAACCCACCTTACAATTGAAACAGATTTATATGTTATTCTTCTAATTTGGTATACTGTCACCACGTATCAACTGTTGTAACGGGGAGATGAAATGCTGTTCAGACAGCAAATATCATCCGAAATATCGCAAAGCCATTATCTTGATTCAATTCGACGTTCCCATGCAGACCTTCCAGCCTGTCGTCTACTGTTCTGGTAAAACTGGACGCAAGTTGAAGAGGAATCCCTTATCTTTCTGGTCGGCACTGTACATCCTTCTGGATCCAACACTGAGTTCTGCGCCTTTGACCGTATGGTCAATGTTTTCTAAACTTTGTCGCAAATGTGGATTGATAACATCAAGCTGGGCAGAAAGTTATGCCGTCGGGAGCAGAATGGGCGACTGTAAATAGATAGTGAATTGTTCAGTGAGTAAGAAAAAATATATTTTGATGTAAATGCATTCGAGTTTAGAAAGGTAACAGTCGACATGGACAAAACCGTTTAGATCCTCAGGGGTTTTGAAAGGCCTGGACGTGGAGAGGGTGACTCCTTCTGTTAAACAATCTAGAACGAGGGTTCACTTTTTAAAAATATTGTATCAATGGTTTAATAGGGATGTGAGGAGAATTTCTGCCCTTAAAGGATCTTTCGCCTCTGGAACTGCTTTCGTCAAAAGAGCGTGGAAGTAGACTCTTTGAATAAATCAAAGACAAAGTTGAAAATATCTTGAATTAAATTATATCTGGGGTAGACTGGAATGTGTGCTTCAAGTTCCAGTCATATCAGCCATGATCTCAGTGGAAGTCGGAGTTATTTCGAGGGGCGGGTGTCACTGCGTGTATTTCGTATGTTGCAATCAAACGATTTAGTAACTTGAAACCATCCTCCCGGACCCTCCTGTAAGTTCACATTAGCATATGTATATTGGAATCCGAGAATTCGCTTCTATTCATGGCATCATGCTTCTCCATCCGTGTTCTGCGCCGACTGTTTTGGAGAATTAACTTTGCAAATCAGCTATGAAAATATTAACGAACAAATAAGTAAAATATGCAAAATAGCGTTGTAATCGCCAGTCTGAACCTCGTCGAAGATTGTGTCCCTCACTCTCAGAGTGCTAACATAAGAGACACTGCGAAAACGAAAACGTTATTTTCATTTGGGATGGCGAATGCTTGCTTGTTTTGTTGGAGATAGTAGATTTCTGAATTCTGGTGTACCAAAGATATGCAAGAGCGATGGATATGATCACAATATATGTGCGACTGATAAACTATTTTTTTACCCTCAAAACATGCCCCTCACCGCACACGAGTTAATTATTTTCTGCGCTGTTTGAGCATGAGCAGCCGGGAGCGTATATTTTTAGAAAAGCGAATTTTGTGACTCGGATTCGAGTAGAGGTTGTTGCGGCCATAACGCCGCATACTAAAACACAATCCGATCACGGTGCCACACATGGCTTTCTGCTGCTGCCTCTGCGTGGGGAAACCTATGCGTCCAACCAGCCCTGCAACTAAAGGACACCTCCTCTCCCTCTCGGCAGTTTTTCACAGAAGAGTAGTTTCAGCTTTCAATCTATTGGCTGCTGAGAGAAAATCTGTCTCACTAATAACCCGTTCAGATGGAAACTCATTTGTTATTTCTTCACATTTTCTTTCAGGATTGTTCAGTATTTCGATCATGTTCTGTTCTTGGTGAATGTTACACATGGGAGGTTTCTCCTGTTCGTTTCCTGTTGTCCTCAATGCGTGGAATTGAATGGAATCATAAATACGTTACAGAACCATTCGTTTAAGTCTGTCTGCAATTACTCTGTCTTTGATAGATGCCTAAGTTGTTAATGCGAGAGTTCAATAGTCGTGGGTACGATTCAGATTCACAACTCTTCCATGTTCACCGCGTCCCCAACCCTCCCCCACCTTTCTCCCTCTGCCGCCACACCCTCACTCCCCGCTCCCGGCCCTCCGCCTGGAAAGACACAATCAGGTCTTCACTTGCACGAACGACTCAAAAAACTCGGACGTTCGAAATCTAAAGAATAAACAGAAAGTGTTGAAGTCCACTGAATTTCTTGCGGCAGTTTTGGAAAGATGAACGGATTTCACGCATTTTTAGCGAACGAATTTAGCTGCCGGCACAAATGTCTCTATTTTCATTATGGAATCAAGTTAGGACTTGTCTCTGACCTTAACAGGAATCAAAATCATAACATGTCATGATGTCATCCACAGCATCCAATTTTCTCTCAAATTTCTTTCTCTTTTCTCAAATTACACAAAAAAGGGAGGAAGACAGAAAACAGGAAACAACTGGTTACTTAGCCTAAAGTCTGGTAGCGGAATATATTAGCAGTAATTATTTTGAGATGTTATAGCGGGGCACGTGGAAGAGTTCAAGAATATCAAGCTTTACACAATGGGGGGAAACGTATTTACTCAATATATGGGTTTTACCTTTGCCTTGAATTAAGAGAAGCTACTTGATGCACGTCCTTTGATTTCCAGAAGCCATTTGAAGGTTCTTGTTGAAAATACAATCTCCTGAACAAGTGGGTACATGCTGGCCTGGATTGAAGATTGGCTAGCTAACAAAAAGTAGCGTCATGTCCGGTTGACAGTATGTGTCCAATGGTATGGCATAAGAATCAACAACTGGGGTCTCAACATTTAGCAATTTATACAATGACTTCGATGAATTGATTGAAGTTATGCCTGCTAAATTTGTTCAGGAAACAAAGATAGGCAGAAAAGTAAAGTGTGAAGAGAATGTCAGGTGGCAACAGTGAATCTGGCAATGGAGTATAATGTGCGCAAATGTACAATCATCAATTATGACAGGAAGAACATTTAAAATGTTTATAATCTAAATCGGGACAGCGTGCAACATTCTGAGTTGAACATTGATTTCAGTATTCTTGTACTTGAATCACAAAAAGCTAGCATACAGATACAGCAAATAATTCTGAAGCGAATAAAGTATTGTCGTTCGTTCCAGGCCGAATTGGTTACAAATGTAGTCGAAAAGCCTCAGTTTTAAAGCGCCCACATGTGGATTGTTGGGTACAGCATTGATCTCTTCATTTAAGAAAGATATACGTTCGCTTGAAATAATTCAATGAAAGTTTTCCCGACACATGCCAGGAAAAGCACTTCTTTTTAATCCCCTATGGGGAAGTTTGAGAGTTTCGAATTAAATGTAGTTGAGTTTGGAGGTAAGCGTCGATTTGGTCACAGCCATTTAGGTCCTGAGAGGTATTGATAGGCTGGACGTGGAGAGAGGGTTCCTCCTGTTGGGCAATCTAGAACGAAGGCCCACCTTTTGAAAATATGGGATCGATCGTTCAATAAGGAGGTGACGAGAATCCCTGCCCCTCAGAGAATTTTTAGTCTCTGGAAATCTGTTCCTTAAAAGACAGTGGAAGTAGAGCATTTAAATATAGCGAAGATAGAGTTAGAAAAATTCTTAATAAAGGGAGGAGTGAAAGGATATCGGTGATAGCCTGGAATGTGGGCTTGAACTTAAAATCAGATCAACCACGTCCTCAGAGAAAGGCGGAGCGGTGTCGATGGGCCAGTTTGTTGAATTATCTGTTGAACGTTTGCAATGTTCAGTTTCCCTGGCAACGCGCCACGTTTCCTTTCTTGATTTCTCTCCCACACACGAGATTTCCTTACATTATCATACACTCATTTTCATATTCTTTTTCCAAAAACTGTATCATGTGGAATGTTCGTTCTGAAGGCGTTATTGCATGATGCAAAGCCTCTTCAAAATTTCTCAGTCGTTGGCACTAAAGTTATTTTTAGCGTTCAGCTAACTCGTAGATTTCAACAGGCAAAATCAGACTAGAGCACAATCGGTCTTCCTTACCTTTCTGCGATTGAGCTAATAATTCATGAACTCCAATCTCAGAGTGCTTAAGACCACACATTTTGCAAACATACCCTAAATGTTCACTCAGCAATACAATAAACGCATCATTTCCCCGTTAGTTTTAATCTAACATAAAAACCGAGTGTTGCTTGAAACATTAGATTGAAGCAACAGCTCTGTATGTCTTGCCCAGGCGTTAGCAGACGTGCAACGTTGTTCCGACACTTCCTAATTCTACGTCAGCTTTCATTGCCTGCATTGCTATGTTTCCAGTAAAATTCTGTGATCGCCGTTGCATGTACGCTCTTCCAGAATTAAGGCTATGAGGCCAAAGAAAGAGATGTTCCTCCCCAGTAGTTCCAAAGCAGAGATCAACACGGTGTGAAAGGACCCCAAAACACAGGCTGCAGCCAACAAACGCGACGCTGTTAGTGGAAGTGTGAGGTCGTGAAAGTGATAAGAATGTGACGATGCAAAGAAAAAAGTGAAGTCAGGGAGATTGGTGAATCGAATGGGGGAATACCTGGGACGGAAGGCCCCCTTATAGTCTGTGCCCATATTTGAGATTATATGGGGAGCGCACTTTGGCGCAATGGTTAACGCTGCTTGGGTTCGATTCCCTGCTTGTGTCACCATCTGTGAAATGTCTGCAAGTCCTCCACGGTTTCCTCCCACAAGTCCGATACCATGCAGGCTAGGTGAATTGGCTATGCTAAATTCCCCCACATTGCACCGTAACAGGCGTAAGAGTGCGACGAAAAGAGGATTTTCACAGTAATGTCATTGCAGTATTAAGAACAAGAACAAAGAGCAAATAAATACAGCACAGGAATAGCCCCTTCGGCTCTGCAAGACACACCGACCATGCTGCCTGTCTGAATTTTTTTAAAAAACTGTTCTTTGGATTCATATCTCTCTATTCTCATGATCCTGGACCTCATGGAATTCATCCTAGAGTACTAAAAGAGATGGCAGGCGAAATAGCAAATGTACAAGTGGTAATTTACCATATTCGCTGGAATCTGAGGTGGTTCCCATAGATTGGAAAACAGCAAATGTGACGCCACTGTTTAAAAAAGAGGTAGAAAAAGGCGGGTAGGCTGGTTAGCTTAAATATTGTAGTCGGGAAAATGCTTGAACCTATCATTACGGAAGAAATAGAAAGACATTTGGATTGAAGTTGTCCCATTGGTAAGACGCAGCATGGGTTCGTGATGGGCAGGTCATGTTTGACAATTTTGGTGGAATTCTTTGAGAACGCTAAATGTGCATTGGACAATGGGGAACCTGTGGATGTTGTGTATCTGGATTTCCAGAAGGTATTTCAGAAGGTGCCACACCAAAGACTGCTACATAAGATGAAGGTGCACGGTGTTATGTGTGATGTATTAGCACGGATAGCGGATTGGTTGACTAACAGAAAGCAAAGAGTGGGGGTCAGTGAGTTTTTTTTTCTGGTTGTCGATCAGTGACTAACGGTGTCCCTCAGAGGTCAGTGTTGAGACCGCAATTGTTTACAATTTACATAGATGATATGGAGTTGGGGATCACGTGTAATGTGTCAAATTTCATAGATGACACAAAGATGAGTGGCAAAGAAAAGTGTGCAGAGGACGCTGAAAGTCTTCAAATGGATATAAATAATCTAAGTGAGTAGCGAGGGTCTGGCAGATGGAGTACAATCTGGTAAACGCGAGATCACCCATTTTGGTAGGAATAGGAGCGAAATGGACTATTATTTAAGTGATAAAAATAATTGCAGCATTCTGCTGTGCAAAGGGACCTAGGTGTCCTTGTGCAAGAATCACAAGGAGTTGGTTTGCAGGTGCGGCAAGTAACTAAAAAAGCAAATGGAATTGTATCTATTTTTGCCAGAGAGATTGAGTTGAAAAACAGAGAGTTTATGTTGCAGATGTATAAACTGTGTACAGTTTTGGTCTCCGTCCTTGAGAAAGAATGTACTGGCAATGGCTGGTGGAGGTGGGGGGGTGGGGGGGGGGAGCGGGGAGTGCCGAGGAGATCCACTGTGTTGATTCCGGAGTTGAGAGAATTGGCTTATGAGGAGAGGCTATACACGTTGGAATTCAGAAGAATGAGGGAAGACCTCAGAGAAACATATAAGAATATGAAAGGAATAGATAAGATATAAGTAGGGAAGTTGTTTCCACTGGCGGGTGAAACTAAAACTAGGATCATGGCCTCAAAATAAGGGGGAGCATATTTAGGACTGAGTTGAAGAGGAAATTCTTCCACAAACTGTTGTGAATCTGTGGAATTCCCAGCCCAGTGAAGCACTTGAGGCTAACGCATTGAATGTTTTTAATGCAAGGATAGATAAACCTTTGAAGAGTAAAATAATTAAGGGTTATGGTGAGTGGGCGGATATGTGGAACTGAGTCCGCGAAAAGATCAGCCATGATCTTAATGAATGGAGGAGCAGGCTCGACGGGCCAAATAACCTACTCCTGTTCCTTGTCCTTATGTTTTTGTGTTCTATTCATTTATTTTTCTAGATGCCCCTTAAAAATCGCTGTTCTGTCTGCTTTCATTACCTTCCCTTGCAGCAAGCTCCAGACAGCTACCACCCTCTAGTAGGAATGGTGCCTGGTAACTCTCCTTTAAACCTTGCCCCTCGCAATTTAAACTTATGGTCCCAAGCAATTAGGAATATGCTTCTGACTATCTATTCTGTCCATGACCCTCATGATCTTCTATCAGGTCGCCCCTCAACCTCCATCGTTCCAGTTAGAAGTTACTCCAATCTCTCCTGATAGCTTATGCCCTCCACACCAGGCAACATCCTGGTATAGATTTTCCGTACCTCCTCCAAGTCTCCATATCTTTCTGGTGGCCTGTCGACCAGAATATGAGCTTATTTGTGACACGAAATATTAAATTTTATGTGATTGATTGAGCATTTTGCCATCAAAGCGTGATGCCTCCGGCAAATGACTCTGCTTTGTGACCTATTTTTTACGTTGGTTCAGCATGAGCTGCAAGGAAGCGCATTTTTTAAAAATAATCAGTGGTATGATTCGAATTTTAACCGATGTTGCTGCCTTGATAACGCAGATTGTTAAACCATTTTTCGATTTCGATACCACGCATGGCTTGCTGCATCGGCCTTTGGCCGGGTAAACCCATAAACCCAAGCAGCCCTGCAAATGCAGGGTAGCGCTGTCCTTCTCGACAGATCTGGACAAAATAAGAGTTTCAGCTTTCAATCCACTGGCTGTTGAGAGAAAATCTATTGCACTAATTGACCCGTTCAGATGGAACCTTATTTGCTAACACTCCATACATCGTTTCGTAATGTTTCAATTCTTCGAGCGTGTTGCGTTGTCGTTCGATGGAACACAGACAGAGTTTGCCAGTTCAT
>JARDVH010000084.1:85809971-85821632 GCA_030324005.1 Negaprion brevirostris | reverse complement strand
ATAAGATGATGAATGGGATGGATAGGATAGAAGTGGAGAGGCTCTTCCCGCTCAGAAAGGACAGTAGGACTAGGGGGGACAGCCTCAAGATAAAGGGGGGGCGGTTTTGAACGGAGTTGAGGAGGAACTTCTTCACTGAAAGGGTCGTGAATCTCTGGAATTCTCTGCCCGTTGAAGTGGTGGAGGCTGCCTCCACAAGACATTCAGCTCTCTTTATTTATGCTTTACGTTATATAAATCAAGTAGCTTAGAAAACTTTTCTTTAAGAATAGAATCCCTTCAGTGCAGAAAAAGGCCACTCGAACCATTGAGTCTGCATTGACCACAAACCCACCCAGGCCCTATTCCTGTAAACCCTTATATTTTACCTTCTTATCGCCGATACTATGGTCAATTTGGCATGGCAGATCATCTTAATCCGCATCTCTTTTGACTGCAGAGCACCCAGTGGAAAACATACCGACACGGGGAGAATGTGCAAACTCCACATAGACATTGGCCTAAACCGGAAATCGAAATCGGGGGCTTGCCGCTTTGATGCAGCAGTGTTAGCCGCTGTGCCACCGTCCTGCCTCTGTTGATGCACCAGAGATCTAGATATTGGCAAACCTTCCCAAATATGTGCACCGTGTATGACTCTAAATTCATACCTTCAGCTTCAATATTCGAGCATCATTGATTGAAATAAAAACATTTTTATATAGTTCACTTGGGAGATGTAATGAAAAAAAAAGATATTTTGGTCTCTTGGAAGTTTCAAAATGTGATAACACTGATCAAAAGCAATAGATACGAAAAATCTTCGAATGCTCCTTCAATGTCTAGCTAATTGCAATAACTGCGTGCTGACGAGGCAACAGTTGTCTTTAGAGCAGAAAAACTCCATGAAAGAAGGATAACGAGTAATATTGCGCTTCTTGGAATTTGGGGAACTAGTCAATAGGAAGCATTTACTTACCTTGTCTTCCAATCTTTGCTGTTCCTCATGAGTTAATTTTAATTAATTTAATGAATCTTTACTAATATTTCTCCAAGTCGTTATTTCTGGTGTCTGTGTACAATTTTCACTGTGAGATGCCGTCAGCCTGGGCTGCTGTTGGAGTTTCCTGGGTCAAAAATCGCCAATCTAGCCACGAGACACGTATCCAAGGGGAGACTTTCATAGCCCAGCCTTCCTAAGCCCCTATGGCCCGGGGTGAACCTTCCCTCTTGCGCCTGGCAGCGCCAGAGGGCACATGGGCCCTGCATTTTTATCCATGAACCCCCTAGTAGTCCACGAAACGGGTGAATAAAGGAAGGGAATTCAACTGAGGCTCAAGTCCGCGAGTCAGATTTAAAACATGCACTTCGAATATTCATTGGGTTCCCTCCAGTTCTCGGCTAAAAAACTGACTCGGGCTGATACGACCGGCTGACAGCTTTGAAACTGGGGTGACGCCCGAGGCCAAACCCGTTTTATGCCGACATCCGATTTTTTCGGGCCAATACAAATCCTGCCCAGGGCTAGCGAGTCCGGAGAAACACCACGGAATCGAATTGACCCCACGCCACCGGCGAAGGTCCTGCAACCGGCAAATGGCACGTCGCCTCCTTCATGAGAAACCTATCTCTGGGAAGCTAGCCCACCAACCCTTCCCCACCCCTCCAATTTGGGAAATTTCCGCCTACCACTGAATATTTAAACATTTCACTCAGCAACATAAAGCAGCCCAGAAATGCAGTTCTTTGTAAATGGTTGCCACTGTGGAGGCGGTATCCTAAACTTCGTTTTTCTCCCCGTCTGGAACAATCCAATTCACAAAATGTATGGCCCTCTGTCCCGAAGCGTCGTTGTGAATATCCGCGCCTCCACAACACCCCATCCTCCCTTCCACCGCCTCGCTCTATCCCGCCCCACCACTTGCCTTGCACTCTTTCCTTCCACAGCGAG
Organism: Negaprion brevirostris; assembly: GCA_030324005.1. NCBI lineage: Eukaryota > Metazoa > Chordata > Chondrichthyes > Carcharhiniformes > Carcharhinidae > Negaprion > Negaprion brevirostris. The sequence goes on along the minus strand of JARDVH010000084.1, from coordinate 85,819,702 downwards.
TACGAATTGAGATTTGTCTGAGTGGCAAATTTTCCACTCACTCTGGCTATGGTGTCCGGCGTAGGACATGGAAGCATTCCTGCGAATGTGTCATTAAAAGCCAAATTATGTTTGTTTGCTGGTGCAATCATCCCTAAAACAAATCACATCTCCTTTCATTTCTTTCACAGGGACTGCTGGACTCCGCTGTGGTCGCAATGTCCACGTTGCGTATGCAGCTGTTACGATTTCTCATCTGCCATGATTCAGTTATTATTTCCATCAATGAAGCTTAATCTTTCGAAATTTCAAGTGACCACTAAACGTGAGGTATCAGATTTCGCGGAGATTTGGCGTGCAGTGAAAATTTGACAAAATGCGGAACAAGAAGACTGCTGACAAAGAGAAACATAACTCAAAGTAGTATTCTAGCATGAAAAATGTGAAGCAAATATGCAGTTTGATTATTAACTGCATAACAACTTTACGTAAAACGTAGGTGTGGACGAATATGTCGGTATTGATTGATTTGATTAATTTATCAAAACACCACAATATATGTGTCCGGATATATGTCTACAGAATAATATTAAATATAAAGTGAATCGGAACGCTCAGCATGTCCTAAACATCAAGAGAAAGGCCTAAATAAAATGCAAATCACAAAATCACAGTCTGCAGCCCTTTGGCCTATAACGTAGTCGTTTTTTTTTACTTGATTTGCTCGCCAAGCGTTGTGGCAAGCAATGAGTTGCTGGTTAGCGTTTCTGAAATCATCTCAGTTTGTTTCAGAGTCATAAATGGCACCAAACCCTCTCTGTATATGTGTGAAAGATCTGAACAGAAATTGCGATGAGATGGCAGCTTATTTAGATCAGGGAGATATTCCGATTGGGAGACAAATAGTTTCGACTATTCAGGATAATGGTTACATTATTCTGCTACCTCACATATTTCGGGAACCGCAGGAGCCAATTGATCGATTTAACTGTGGTAGAGTGCCCTGATCAATATTGACTCGGGAAGTGTGAGGAAGAAATGTTAGAAAAAAACCTGGGAAAAATTGAGGAATGGAGCTCCGTTTGAAACTGATTAAACGTTCCGCTATTTTGGAACATATTTGCACGATACGAATTGCACCTCATAAACTCGGCGTGCTCCTTGTGCAGTGCTATTATGACTTGACTTCTCAGATTATTGGGAGAATTTTCGGCTGCGCGGTGGCCCTGTGGTTAGCACTGCTGCTTCACTGCTGCAGGGACCCCGGTTCGATTCCTGGCTTGAGTGCTGCCTGCGCGGAGTTTGAACATTCTCCCAGTGGCTGCTTGCGTTTCGTCTGGGTGCTCTTGATTCGGCGTCTCGCCTCAAGACATGCTGGTTCGGTGCATTGGCGACGGTAAAAAAAAACCTCAATGTATCCGAGCAAGTGCCCGACAATTGGATTTACGCTGCAACTTCATTGCAGTGTTAACCCTATTTGTGACATAATGATAAATAATTAAACGAATAAACTATAACATCTCAATTCCAACGAAAATTCATCTGCTGGGAGTGCTTGCGTGGTAGCTAATAGTTCATGGCTGTTATAGTTTCACCATCAAGAAGATTTACCAGTCTCAAATAAGAGCATTAAATTGGCAGGACTCAACTGAGTGTACAAACTGGATAGCAGACAAACGAGTTTGTGCTGGAGTAACGTACTGTCAGAGTTTTTTTTTTCAGGCAGCGATATCCTGTCACAGATCGTAATGTGGACATTTGAGGGTAACAGGATGAGAGTGTTTGGGAACATGGCAAAATGCATGCGTAAACACTTAGAAAATGTGCGAAACTAAGATCCAATCTGACATGAATCGTTAACATCAGAATATGATCTGCCATGTGGATACAATTGGCAATGCGGGCTGCGTGAAATATAAATCAACAGTGTTTAGTCACATACGGCAACACGCATACGGAGGGCATATGAAAATCAAGAAAAAACACCGAATTTGGATTTAGTCGCTATTTCTTTATTGTGCTGCATCAGATCGAGATGTTGCCTTAGTTTGAGTAGTTGAGTGGTTATCTCCAGATTAGCATGGCTATTAAAGCTGTAACCTCTATTGCTAGTTTTAATACAGCGTTCTATACATTCATTGAGGCAAGAATGCCTGACGGGGAAACACAAAATCTAGAACTTTATTATGCTGATGTGCTCAGAATTGACCAATCGTTACAATGATGAATTAAATCTCAGTGCACAATAAACACTACCAAGACTCTATCGACGTTTTGCTGTCATGAACTCTTGTTTTTCAAAAAAAAATCTAAGCAACAACAGATCATTGTATTAGGCAGATTTTGCAAGCCTAATGTCCCCATGGAGATTCCTCATAGTATAAACCAAAGGCACTGGCAATGCGTTAGCTTCGTTTTTAATTGACATAGTTTGAGTGGAACACGGAGGTGCAGCTCATTTGAGCCGGAACATCATGGAGACACTTTATGCCGTTGAGAAGTTGTATTATCTAATTCTTGCTGTTATCGGCGTTCCGGGTAAGTTATTACAGTTTTTAATTTGCGATTCCATATGTTGGCCTTGGGTTTATTCTACGAGTGAATGTACCACTTGCTCATTGCCGTATATAAATCGATTGGTGAGATAATTTTGTTTGACGAAAAGTCCCGAGTATATGAAGTTGTATTTCGTAATGCCACATAATTACCAAATAACTGTCTTTTGTCGAATTATTGGGCACTATAATCGCTGTGAGCCCTGAATATACACTGCTAATATTGCTGGATTACAGACCTGGAATATTATTGAGGATTTGATACACAGGTAGTCAGCAGAAACTGTTTCAGTGCAGCTACTGCAAAAGCATACTGCTGCAATACGTAAAATTGCCTAGGCACGCCCTAGCTGCAAAACGCTGGAGAAATACAACACGGTATTCGCTGTTCCATAAACATATTCTTGATCAGAAGTAGAACGGAAATTATACAACAAAAATCTATTCAATCGCCAAAAAAGACCACAGATGTCGACTGATGTGAAAAGGGACAACATTTTGGGCTTGCATGACAACAAGGTGCTCTGACAAATTTGAGGTCAACGTGAATTAGAGTGGGAGTTGTTTGATTCTTGGCGTCAAACCTCGGACAAAGGAAAATTTTTGTGCTTTTGGAGGTCAGTCATTTAAGTCCTACGATATTGTTCCAGGATAATCTCACTCTTTCAATCCGGTCCAAACTAGTTTCAATAACTTTGCGTATATTTAAATTCCAAAAGTTGGACGCCCACTGCTAATGAACATCATAGTCAACACGATCCCTTATTCTTCAGGTCCTGAAGTAGATTTGAAGTACATTCAGTATTGGGTGATTGAGTGCCAATATCTATTCACGTCACAGGTGCCAATGCAATAATCATCTCGAACAATAGATATTCTGAACCAACTCTCATTGACATTTATCTCCTTTACTATCGCTGATCATCCTGCTATCATTATCCAGGCGCTAAGCATTTGACAGGAGCTGAACTAGTCAATCGTATAAGTACCAACAAGAGGATATGAAGACAATGAATTTTGAGGTGAATAAATTATCTTGTCCCTTCCAAACACCTCTCTACAATCTACAACGCACAGCTCGGGAAGCTGATGACATGACAGAACCGTCAACAGTTAGTTGAATCAGTTCACATTCAAAACACTCAAGGAGTGAATGTGAAGTCCGCCTAATTGTCATACCACTGCCACCTGAGTGCTTTGCTTCCTTCACAATTGACTCACCATGGTAACACTTTACTGGATGCAGAGGACGCACAAGTACACTCGCAAAGTCTCCTTGGAGAGTAGCATCCAAACCCACAGTCATTTCAAAGTACAATTGAAACACCAGAGTGCAGCTGTCCGAATTCAATTCCTGACAGCAATGCGGCAATAACTTCACCATACTGGCTGCATCTATTCAAAATGATTGCAATCGAACACATCGGAAATGCGTTTAACTATGAACAACAAATTATGCCTTTTCAGCTAAGTGGGTATCCAATAAGTGCATTTTAATGATTATAAGAAGATGACGATGAAGAAGAACAAGTATTAGAAAAACGTCAACATCATCATCAACAACAACAACAATTATTATTATTGTTTTGAGAAGAAAATGCATTTGCTATTCAATGTGGTCGTAGAGTCGATTGATCAATGGGAGCTCCTAAATTGTGGAATTTTACCAAATGTTTTTCACTATACATAGTGGCATACCTGGCCTCAATATCCTTTTTTTTCATTGGGAATCCATTCACTGGAAAGCTGCACTGACTCTTCGTCTGCGGCGACAGTGAAATATTTGATGCACCTGCCAGTATATTAAAGAAAATTTTGTACTCTGCGCTGACATGAGCTTGAATGAAATCAATTCATTTTCATGTCTCCGTTGACTGGTCATTCCATCCAGCAGTCAGGGGTAGTCATTTTACATATAGTTTACTGAAATGCATTGTATTTATTGGCATTTTAGGATGGCTGTTCTCAATGATACATATAGTTTTTTTTTGTCCAGTTAAAGTGAGTGTAGTTAAAGTTTAGTATTAAGGTTAAGAAACAATCACTGACTTCAGCCGAAACAGTGCAAGTGATACCAAAAATGGCCTCTCAGGGCAGAGGTTCAATAAATGGGCGATCCAATTTTAAGACGCTGTCATTTTCACTTGTGGTGCGGGATTCCTCACGTTCCTTGACCTGGTCACATGCATTTGAGACTTTTTCCAGGCTTACTGCAGAAATTTCAAACTTCGAACCATATCACTCAAATAATTAACAACTTTGCATTTGGTGATATTTGTAATCAATAACGAGGTGCGCCGTCACAAGTTTCTAGTTTGTGGGTTTTCAGAAGGGTGAATGCATTTTTAAGCAGCATTTTGTAATGGGATTGTTTGATAATTTTGCGGGTTTCTTTGAAGCAGACCTTTTTTTTTTGTTCCTCTGCGAACGTCACTGTGTTTACCACGTGTTTCAATAACAATCAATTATGTCTGTGTTACTTTTAACGGCCCGGGAATGACCCTTATAGCTTCCCCAATGTGAATACCGACCACAAGGACATAGTCACGCCTGAGCCATATGAAGTTTTTATGAAGCTGTGAGGAGGTGTTGACCTTGTTGCCATGGAACAAAATTGCAAGTTCACGCATTGGACCCGTTAAATTTCGTTCTCTAAATTAAGAAAAAGGCTTGCGAAATAATCGTTTCTACAGGACGAATCAACTAAGGTTTCTTGGCCGCTACAGTTTCACCGAAGAATCTACCCAGTGGAAATTCATCAATTGCATTGTATTGAAGTTGCTTTATTTTCTATTGAAATCAGTACGTTGAACAAAAAATAGGAGGGAACAATTGATCCCAAAACAAGTTTTACTTTTTTAGCCTCACTACTTTGTTTTCCGCATTTCAAAACTTTACAACAAATTACGACAATCACGTTCAAAATCACTTTCTTAGGCAACAACACAAAAGCTCCCAATATTACTAGGATCCGAATGGTTTTGATAACTGGACGAGGAAATCCCATAATTGTTGCCTGGCTCAAATAACCGTAACTTTTACTTTATGTATTATCTGAACTACCTTGCTTATTTGGAAGCCTGCACTTTGACCTTCCTGTCCATCTTCTCGTGGATGAAATACATATTATTCATTTCCCAAGGCCCACCTGAAACAGCTTTTAGCTTCCTGGGAAAATAAATAAAGAGCAGGGAGAGATTGTTTCACCAGACCAAACAAAGACCATAACTTTCGAAAAGCAGTTGACTCCCAATGGGGATTGAAACCAACCCACGCACATACAACCACATTTATGTAATATTAATCGGACAATACATCCCTTCCGTTATAAAAACATTTAATTAAACGCAACAAAAAACAGAACTATTTTCATACACATACACATCGTATAAAACCTACATTTCTCCCTGCCACAGAGCAACATTATTTTTCACCAACGCCATGCTGCTTTCCATAGTGCATCTGTGGCAGCGCAACACTCATTTCATTCATATTGTCCTGCTGTGTTCGAGTTGCAGAGGGGAGAAATCAGCAAAGGTATTTCAATATAGCCTTGTTCCAATGTCAACGGCATGCTAATTGTGATCGAATGGATATGGTGTCGAAAGTTCACTGGGACAGTCTAAAGTCTCGTGGGTCCTGCCTTAGCAGCAAAATTTCTGTGCATAGTGCGGGCACCAAGGGCGCATTCGACGTATTAGAGCCTATTTCGTTACAGTATCATTCAAAGCCAAGTGTGAACAACTCATCGTTTTAAACAACATTACCAATATCTTGTCCATGGCAAATAACATTCGGCTCCCCTGACTATATCGATTTAAAAGTACATGACGAAGTCCCCTTTCTGTAATAGCGCTCTCAATTTTCTCATGCAGAGATGCACAACGGTCTATGATAGCTTTGCAATAATGCCTACTCCATCGAGGAATGCTCTATTGGTGCATAATGCAATGGCAAGACGGGGCATGCATAACAGACAGGCTTTATTGTCCTTCTCTGTGTCTGCTGGTGGAGTTATAGGTGTACACACCCTTCATTGGCCACATCTGCTGTGAATTCGATCTGTTTCGGCCATGTTTCCTTCTAAAGTAGTGGCAGAAAAGTGGCAACCTCGAAAGCCTCCTTAGATTTTACCTGATGTGGAGACGTTGCCATTATTTCTTGTTTTTCTCTTGCGTTGAAAATAAATAAAGTCTTAAAACACACTCCTCAGTTCCGAAAGTAATGGTTTCAGTGGCTGTCTGTGAAGGGCCTTTCTCTTCCTTGCGCAAGTTCCTAATGTATCCAGAATATATTTGGAACTGCTGCAACATTAATATCTTGTTTACTCTGCAGTGGCAATCAAACGTTAAGAAAGAACATGGATTTTTTGAGTAAACCTATTCAATCGAGCGAATGAAGTGAAGAAGAGGAGGGAATGATGTGTGATCAATGAAAGAATGTTGATCTGGAGTTAATTTTACTTCAGAAAAAGGCGATGACAGGAGCTGAAAGATTAAAATTGCTATATACTTGACCTAATAGTGGGATGCATCTTACAGATGTTATGATCAGCTCATTTGACCTAATTCCTATGCATGCATAGCACAAATCCAAACAGTTTAGTCAGATGATTTTACCGTTTTCAAATTTCCAAATTGTCTGTACCAGCTTTGCTTCTCCTTGACACGTTCCAAACCTGCAACCCAGTCCACTCAATGGGAATGACTTTCTTTTGGGCTTTAGGAATATGAACCAAACAGCAAGAACTCAGATAGTCTGACCCACTTATAATTTAGTGGACGTGTGTTGAGTGGTCCGATCGTTGCAGACCTCACAGTTTGGCCGATCTTTTATTTGTCTAACTTATTCTTTCTCAAGTTCAATAAACCAGTAAGAATATGTCGTGTTAGCATCATATGAATAGGGAGTTTGTGAAAGTAACGATTTTGGGGCGGCTACTGGGATTACTGTCACAAATAGGCAAAAATGCACCATGTCATTTTTAAACTTGAAAAAAAAACTGATTGAAGCACTGCCGCCATCTTCAGCATAAGAATGTGGCAACCAATATTGGGTATTGCTAATTTTCACCAATGCTCCACTTTTCTTAACTTCGAACTGAACAAGTAAAAGGGAGTCAGGGACCTGCAGAGTTTTTCAATTAAAGATACATCCCCGTCTTAAAGCACTGTTGTTAATTATTGGAATTTAGCCCTTTGCTGCATGGCATCACGCTGAGGAATACATTTATCTTATTTCAATTTTCTTTTCTAACAGTTAATTTATTGGCGATCATAATCCTGTCCCAGGGAAAGTGCGGGCTCTCCACCTGCACAACTCGCTATTTGGTTGCCATGGCGTCAACGGATTTACTGGTTGTTTTCACCGAGATCATACTCAGACAACTCAATTCTTATTACTTCCCAATATCGTTCCTGGATATCACCCCTATATGCAGTGTTATCTTTGCCCTGAGTCGCGCAGCCAGAGACTGTTCTGTGTGGTTCACCGTCGCGTTTACCTTTAATCGATTTGTCGTTATTACCTGCCAGAATCTGAAAACTAAATATTGCAGCAAAAGGGTTACGTGGATAGTTCTAACAATAACCGGCATTCTGTTGTGCTCCAAAGATATATCTTTCTATTTTGTCATTGAACCCGGGGGTATAAGCAACAACGTCCCATGGTTCTGTTATGTAAAGTTAGCATATTTCACTGTGCCAGCGTGGATCGGTTATGATTGGTTTGATAAGGTTTTAACTCCGTTCATTCCATTCGTGTTAATTTTATTGCTTAACACTCTGACAGTCAGACATGTGTTATTGGCCAGTCGAGTTCGTAAAGGACTCAAGAGTCAGCATCAGGGAGAGAAACACCGTGATCAAGAGATGGAGAGCAGGAGGAAATCCATGACCTTGCTTTTCAGTGTATCTGGTAGTTTCATCCTTCTGTGGTTAATATATGTCATAGAATTCTTATTATATATTATCACGGGAAGAAGTCTCTCAGATTACAGTGATTTTCTAAATAAATTTGTACGAGTGGGCGATATGCTGATGAATTTTAATTGCTGCTCAAACACATTTATTTATGGTGCAACACAGTCCAAATTCAGAGAGCAGTTCATGAAGGCAGTAAAATATCCAATCAGATCAATCATTCAATCAATTAATTATAAAAAGCAACTGAGCAGATATTCAAAGTAAACACACTGGGAAACAAATAGTATGACTAGCTCTATGGATATCATGTTTGATAAAACGATCCCATTAATTGAATTGTAAAACGAACTGCTGCAGGTCTGAAATTTAAGAAAGGGTCATCGATGATGATTCTATGGAGAAAAATAGATCACTTTGTTGACTGTGGTCACCGTTTACTTCGAGGACAGACAATTACCCCATTACTTTCGACCTTATCAACAAATAAATTATCAACCTATCTATTTAGTATAACAATAGACTTGCAGCCTTCAGCGCAACATCTTTGCCAATACCCACACTACTCAAGATGCAATTTTGGCGGTTATCTCACAAATCATATAGAGTGAAGGACAACTCTGTCAGTCCAATAGACAGAGTTGGTCAATTCTAGTCCTCCCCAAGAACCAACGACGTGCCAACTTTTCACACATCTTTCAATTCTCTCTGCTCAATTGATCACCTGGATTCTTTTGAAACCTGTGTGCAACAAAGGCTCCCTGTGATGGCATGCCCTACTTCCTATCTCACACCAAGTACATAAATAAATTATTGTAATCTTTACTGGATTAATTATTGACTATTAGTTGTGATTTCGCCTAGTTTTGGAATCATCTTACATGTAGAAACGATCCTTATACTTCATACCCTGATCAGTCTTTCATTATCAAATAAAATAAGCTTCCAGACTCAGCGTTTTGTTTCCTCAACCAGAAAGTGAATATGCCAAGCCTGGATAAGGAGTCCTTAAAACACTCAGAAATTCGGGTAGGTGAGTTCAGCCAGGAACTAGAGCCTTTCAAGGGCGACCCAAGGAAAACGTTTTCTAACGAGTTTTCTGGAAGTAGAATTCTGTTCATTAAATTACTTAATAATCCGTACAGCATAGAAAGGACTGATACAGCATTTGGCTTTTACGCCAGCTCACCTAATTAACAATTTACTGAGCGGAAATCTGCCCCTCAACGCACAAACCTGCACTTGTTGCTATTCAGAAAAAAAAATGCTCTTTGAG
>JARDVH010000084.1:85067234-85078013 GCA_030324005.1 Negaprion brevirostris | reverse complement strand
AGGGAACAAGATGTGTTTATACGTGTGTATCTGTGTGTGGGAATTAAATCAGTTCATTCAACACAGTGTCCTGTACTTGCAGTACTGGAGATTCCCCACACTCACTCTGTCCCCTCAGTTTTACATTTCCCTCTCTCTGATTCTTACCTCTCCGCTGTCTTTTCCAGATGACTATTCCGAATATAACAGCCAGTGCTGGGATCACTGCTCCGATTATAATTCCAAGATGGGAACGTCCCCCACTGTTTTCCGAGATTTCTGAAACGCATTTGAATAATATGAGGATTGTCTCTCTGTTCCTGGATCCATTCCCAGTTCTCTGTTCATTGGGGACAATTGGAACTGAAGCTGCACATTGAGAATTGATGGGATTGGCTGAAACGCTGGTTTTACACTCGTCCCATTTCACCTTCCAGTGAAGCGACGAAAGATTCCAATTGATGGTGGTGTCAAAGCCGTGTTATCCCAAACCCCTAGGATACCCTCCCAGCCAGTTCAGTTCTCATTCTCCCCAATGTCTGTGTGTCCTCTCCTTGTTCAATCCCCAGGGTTACATTCTACATCCCAGGAGGCAGCACCACTGATGGTTTTTACATCAAACACACACACACACAAACACACACGCACACACACACACAGTACAGTTTGACAGTTCCTTACCCCACTGATGGAGCTTGGGCTCTGTCAGGCTGCTGTGTTTAGACAGGAGTATTGATCCTCATCCCCAGCAGTTATTTCAATCTCTTTCTGGATCTGATGGGTCCCATCGTGGTTCAGTCGAATCCCCGAGGATAGTGTCTCAGACATTATCTCTCCATTCCTTAGCCAGTTCACCTCGACGTCTACAGGATAAAAGCCAGTAACCAGGCGGGAGAGAGTGAGCGGCTTGTACTGACTATTGGGCTCACTTCTGGAGATGAAGACTTCAGGCTAATTTTCTCCCTATAGGTTTCCTTGCCTTTGTTTTTGAACTGATTGGAATGTAATCAATGAGGGTGTAACATTTCGAATCCTCAAATCCGTTGACACCATCCTAGTGTGATTGCTCATTTCCCCATTGATTTGATAATTGTGACTTTCTGGGAAGAAATGATGATTGATTTTTGGTTATTGACAGGAATTCACGTTTTTCAATGGATCCTAATTGCCGAGGTCACTGACGACGGCTCCATAAAGCGATCGATGAGAGTTGGATTTGATGGAAAGGACTATATTAGTCTAGAGCCCAACAGAATGAGATGGGTTGCATCCAATCACATAGCGGTGAAGACTAAAGAGAAATGGGATTCGGATCAATCTTGGAACAAATATTGGAAAACAAGTCTAGAAGAAAAGTTTATCCAGAATTTGTTGTTATATTTACAAGCTGGAAAGGAATATTTTGGACGGAAAGGTACTGATTTCAGTTTTGAGCCCATGCTCTGCTCTAACTTCGCTGATCTATCAAACCGTTCTCCCATTCCATTCAGTGTGGGTTTATTGTTTGTGTTTTCACCCTTTCCCATTACAGTTCAGCCTGAAGTCTTCATCTCCAGAAGTGAGCCCAATAGTCAGTACAAGCCCCTCACTCTGTCCTGCCTGGTTACTGGCTTTTATCCTGTAGACATCGAGGTGAACTGGCTAAGGAATGGAGAGGTAATGTCTGAGACACTATCCTCGGGGATTCGACCGAACCACGATGGGACCCATCAGATCCAGAAAGAGATTGAAATAAATGCTGGGGATGAGGATCAATACTCCTGTCAAATTGAACACAGCAGCCTGGCAGAGCCCAAGCTCCATCAGTGGGGTAAGGAACTATCAAACTGTTCTGTGGTTACTGTGCTGTGCGTATGTGCATATGAAATTTAGCAACAGCAGTCAGCTATTCAGCCCCTTGATTGTGTTCCACCATTCATTCACATCCTGACTGGTCGATCCCTCTGCTCCATTTCCTCACTATTGCTCCATATCTCTCACTGCTCTGGCCCAATTAAAATCTCACTATTTCAATCTGGAAAATATTAGTTGGCCCCCAGCACATTCGGCGTTTTGGTGGAGAGAGTTCCAGATTTCCTGCCCTTTTTGTGAGGCATTTCTTCCTGATTTCTCTCCTAAATGTCCTCAGTCTAATTTGAAAATGTTGCTGTCTTGTCCCAGGTTCCACCACCAGAGAAAATACTTTCTCTGTATCGACCCTATCGGCTCGCTGTATCATTTTAAACATCTGGATCAGATCATCCTTCACCCAGTTAAACCCAGGGAAATACACGTCAGCTTCATATAACCTGTGTTGATAACTGAACCCTCTGAGCTGTATGATCATTCTGCCGAATCCAAACTCTGATCTAAGTCATTAATATGAATGGTGAAAAGATGAGGCCCAGTACAGATCCCGGGGGGATACAACTGATCATATCCTGCCAATGGGAATATATTCCCATTCTCCCCATTCCCTGTCTCCTCTCTCCCAACCAATTTTCACCCTGTGTCAAAGATTCCCTTCAATTCCAAACACTCTGATTATTGTCAAGAATCTCTTGTGTGGAACTTTATCAATGACCTTCTGGAAGTCCATCCAGAGCAGGTCCGTAGACACTCCCTTATCCACCATGGGGCCAAAGCTTCAACCAATCCCATTTGGACTGGGGCGACTTCAGTTCAAATTGTCCCCAATGAACACAGAACCGGGAATGGATCCGGGAACAGAGACAATCCTCATATTATTCAAATGTGTTTCAGAAATCCCAGGAAACGGGGGGGACAGTCCCATCTTGGAATAATAATTGGAGCAGTGATCCCAGCACTGGCTGTTCTATTCGGAATAATCATCTGGAAAAGACAGTGGAGAGGTAAGAATCAGAGAGAAGGAAATGTAGAACTGTAAGTTTTACTGTAAACGCCTCTAGTCGCCACACTCTGGCACCTGTTTGGGTACACTTAGGGAGAATTTAGCATGGCCAATGCACCAAAACCTTTTGGACTATGGGAGGAAACCAGAGCACCCAGAGGAAACCCACACAGACATGGGGAGAAAGTGCAGACTCAACACAGACCGTGACCCAAGCCAGGAATCAAAGCTGGGTCCCTGGTACAGTGAGGCAGCAGTGCTCACCATTGTGTTACTGTGCCACCCAGAGGGGACAGAGTGAGTGCGGGGAATCTCCAGTACTGGAAGTGCAGGACACTGTGTTGAATGAACTGATTTAATTCCCACACACAGATACACACGTATAAACACATCTTGTTCCCTGCCTGATCTTCCTTTGTGTGATCAGCCCAGACCAGGGGTAATATTGCTCATTAAAGCCATCGCACACACTCACATCCTCACCTACTGAATATGGATGGAATGGAAGAGATCTACAGGATCTCCATAAAGTGTAAGGATGGAGGGGAGTGTGAGAATGAGTATTTCTCACACAATCTCCATTCCCTCACACTTGTTGTGTTCTCACTCTCTGAGAATGGATTATTCCCCATTCTAACTGATATTTATTTTACTTCTGTAGATTCACCAAGTGGGACGTACACAACAGCTCCAGTAAGTGACTGAGGGACAGATCATTAAGAATATGAAAGAAGAGATCGAAAGATCGAACGTTATAGAATTATATTCTCCTGGAACAGCTCAGGGTTACCACAGGGGAACCCCTGACCCTCCACTCCCTCACGCTCCACTCCCTCACCCTCCACTCCCTCATTCCCCACTCCATCATGCTCCATTTCCTCACATTCCACTCTCTCACGCTGGACTCCCTCATGCTCCACTCCCTCATGCTCCACTCCCTCACCCTCCATACTCACAGCCAGTCCCTTTGTGCTCATTGATAATGTGTGTGGTTGTTGGGCATGGTAACTAAAGGGTTAATGTGGGACTGAGTACTGTACCACCCACACAGTGGTGTAAATGGAAACATGAGCCAGAGCAAGGGCCAGTCTGGAGATGGACAGAGAGCTCTCCATACCTACACTGCCTACTAGAACTAGAGATATGGTCTGCACCATTAATACACACTTACTGTGAACTGATCCAAAACTCTGAACACTAATTGATGATGTTCAGAACAGGATCCTGCACTGCAGCAGTGAAAGGATTCTACAATGTGTGACCCTGTTTAGTTAAGGATGGGAGCTAATTCAATCCTGGGTCCAATGAGATAGAAAAAATCTCACGTTCTGCATTTTTATATTTTATTTCATTTCTCACATTCTGTTCTAATTTTCTCAGCTTTTGATCTCCCTGTTCCAGAACATCCCTGATTCAGTAAGTGACATTTTAATTTATCTCCCATTGATATCACTCCCTCCTGACCCTGTCTCACCCTCCCAGACACTGTTAAAACCTGTCAGACTAATTTCACTCCCTCCTGACCCTGTCTCACCCTCCCAGACACTGTTAAAACCTGTCAGATTAATTTCACTCCCTCCTGACCCTGAGCCGATTGTCTTGTTTCTGTCCATTCCTTACCTTGTGGGTTTACTGGGCTCCAGTAAAGGACATGCCCAGAGCCACATTAATGAATAACTGGATTGGTTTGTTCTAGTGTGAACGTGGACATCATTGTCTATCCTTCCATATCACAACAGACACACGCAATGACACATCACTGTTTACACTCAGCTCTTTGGCTGGGATCTATTTTTCCTGGGAATGTATTTCCACAGATTGAACAGTGGATCCCCGATCCACCAAGTTAGGATTCTGATTCTTCAAGTGAGACTTTCTCGAGTAGTGTGTTTCCATGCAGTATCAGCAATGTGACGCCTCTCACAGTCGACAGGATCTTCAGCAATGGTTTTCCTTTGAACTTTCCAATCTTCAACAACTTATTTGGTTCGAGTGCCGCTTACTCTTATAAACTCCAGCAGATTTAGGGGAGGCAATGGCCTTGTGGTGTTATCGCTAGACTATTAATCCAGAAACTCAGCTAATGCTCTGGGGACCTGGGTTCAAATCCTGCCATGGTGGAATTTGAATTCAATTTTTTAAAAAAATCTGAAATTAAGAAATGCCTGATGACCATGAAATCATTGCTTATTGTTGGAAAAACCCATCTGGTTCACTAATGTCCTTAGGGAAGGAAATCTGCCGTCATCGAGTCTGGTCATTGATCACCGAGTTTGTCTCATCACTGAGCCTCATCACTGACCTTCGAGCCTGATCGTTGATGGACAAGACATGCTGCCAGGAACATCAACTCACAATTCATGTTGTATGATTATCTTATCTGAAGACCTTGGAAAAGGAAACTAGCTTTGAGTGTTGGAGGTGTATGGATGCTTTCTTGCTGCTATTGGTGAGATTGAGAGATAGACTTCACAGTACATGCTGAGTGCCGTTGGTAAGATTTGTTTTGTATTAGTGAGTTCCACATTCTCCCCACTCTGTCGATAAAGAATTCCCTATTGTGGTGACTGTGTTATATTGACTGTCTCTAGTTATGATCTTCATCACAAGCTGAAACATTCTCTCTCTTTCAAAACTATTTTAAAGACCTCTAAAACATCACCCTGAACCTTCATTTTTTAACAGTAAACCCAGCCTGTTGATCCATTCCTGATATGCTTACCCATAGATATCTGATACCACCCTTGTAAATCTCTGCATTCTTTTTATATGGTGATCAGACTGTACACAATACTCTTCTAAACAAAGTTCAATAGATTCAGAAATACTTCTGGAAATGTCAGTTCTATCTCACTCTAAGTAACACCAAAGGGCTGATTTGGTAAAGTTGGGTGTGGGGCAAGTCGTGTGATCTGAGCCTGCCTCCGTGCTGTTTCTCCCTTTACCATGGTCCGAAAATGGCCACGATTGGGACGACGCCCAAAACGGGCAAGAAGGCAATTTAAGTGTATTTGCAAGCATTTCAATCCATGCCCAATTTTACCGGCAGTTCCCTCTTTACCACCACATTCAACAATCCAGAATCAGCATGAAACAGACATTCTCCATTAAAGTCCGATTCTTGAGCTCCATCAGTGAAGGTTAGTGAGGAGGTAAGTAACTGTGCTGCTTAGGGGGTCCTTTGTTGTGGCCATTCTGTTTCTCAGATCTGGTCCATTGCTGCGACCTCAGAAACTTTCAAAGAGCAGTGATTCTGGGGAACATGTGGGTGAAGATTGAGGGGTCTGTGATTCTGGGGAATGTGGGTGAGGATTGCGGGGTCTGTGATTCTGGGGAATGTGGGTGAGGATTGAGGGGTCTGTGATTCTGGGGAACATGTGGGTGAAGATTGAGGGGTCTGTGATTCTGGGGAGAATGTGGGTGAAGATTGAGGGGTCTGTGAATCTGGGGAACATGTGAAGGTGGAAAGGGGGTGGAGGTCTGCGATGCTGGGGAACATGTGGGTGGGGAATGGAGTGTCTGTCTTCCTGGGGGCATGTGGTGGGAGGTATGAGGGGGTCTGTGTTGCTGGGCTGGGGGCAAGTCTCCTGAAAATGCAGTTCCGATGCTGGGACCGCTCTGGCGGGGCCCTAAAGTACAGCCCTCTGATCTCTTCCTGCATTGTGGTGGTGTGGGGTGTCCTGCACAATCTGGCACACCAGAGTGGTGACCTATTGGAGGAGGAGGAGGAGGATGTGGAGGCTGACCAGCTGCCCATCAGGAGGAGGAGGAAGAAGAGGAGGAGGACGCCAAATAACACCATTCGGGCACTGGAGGGCTGGAGGCTCAGTTGAGGTATGCAAGGGTGGCTAGGGAGACCCTGATCACCAGGCCCTTCAGTCACCAGGGGGTCCTATGTCTGTGCACACGGGTTCTATTCCCACCATCCCCACAAGTTCTTCTATCACACCAGAGTGGTGGGCCTGGATACACTGTGTTAGCAAGTGTCTTTGGCAGGCAGGAGGCTGATGATGACTCACTATGATAATGCCCTGCTGCAAACTAGTCTGATTCTTACCTGAGCTCTGCTTGCACTCTGGCACCTGTACCACTTCTATATAGTGGGTAAGGGATCTGAAAACCCCGTACAGGGCCCTGGACTGAGGTAGGGTGGGGGACAGGAGGGAATCGCTCATGGGTTCTGGGGAATCAGTGGCTTCATTTCCTCAATGACACAGCATTGAGGGGCCTCCCTAACTGACATCAGCATGAAGCACCCCTCTGGCAATTGTCAATGGAAGAGGATTCCTGTTCGAGACAAATCTGAGACAAATTAGTCACAAGTGGGTGGTGAAAAAACATTAAATGATGACAATAAAGGTGTTTAAATAATAAGTTCTAACATAAAAACTTGTGAACAGAAAACGTCAAGGTGCTGAAAGGCCTAACTAGGGCAGCCCCTCACCTGTGCCATCTTAGTGCAACTATAACTTTCTAACTTTACGTGGCCTACCATTACATTTACGTATGTCCCCAGAATGTACATCGCAGGTGGAGGGGGCCAGCTGCCTACCTCACCCCTTTGCCTTTGATGCAGCTTGGCCCTGAACCTTGAAGGCCCTGGCAGGCTTCCAGATATCTGGGCTGTTTCCATGATACCTTCTTCATTCTATTGCCCCTGAAATGCCGTGTCAGGAAGGGGGGAGTCAGAAGGTGTAGCCATAGCCACAGTCTCCTGGCTGGAAGACCCTGGCATGGTCTCGAGCCCTTCCTCTCTTGGGTCTCCTGTGGGTCACTCCATGGGATGGCAGTGCTTCTACAATGAGCTCCAGAAGCTCTGACGTCACCTCACCCTGCCGGTCCTGAAGGATCATCTAAGTCCTAACCATAGTGATCAAGCCCTCAGCGATGGCCACCTGAGTCAGGGGGGGCAACTATCATTGGGCACAGCAAGTGCCCTCTGAGACTGAGCCATGCTCTGCAGTCCCTCAGCCATTGCCCTCTGTGAATGGGCTGCAGCCGTAGCCCGCTGTATCTCAGTGCTGTCCCACTGGGTCTCCCACAAGTTCTCGAGCCTCTCAGCCATGGGCCGCAAAACCTCGAGAATCCTGTTGAGTTTCTCAACTGTGGGCTCCTGTGACTCAGTCATTGCTTGGAGCCTGCCACTCATGGTGAGGATTGCCTGGTCCAGGCTTTCCACTGCGGATGCCACCCTTGCAGTGTTGGCCTGGTAAACACACAAGACAGGAATAGCTGGAGCGCTTGGAAACTTTAGGATTCCTCAGCAGTTGGTCCATCAGCCCCTCCTGTATTCCTTGGCTCTGTTGCTGCATCTTCAGCAGCTGAGAGAGAAGTGATTGCAGAGGCCCAGCATGTAGCCAGGGGTCAAATGAGTCCTCACTGCTGGCAGGCCCCCATGTGCCAGAGGCCTCAGACATTCCTTCCTTCACTCGACGTACATCAGCAGATATGCCGTGCTCACCAGGGAGTGACCCAGAAGCCTCACCACTAACTCTACCCACTCATTTCTCAGTATCTGGAATGGTGAACTGCCAGGTGGAAGTTGATGCCAAAACGCTGCCACCCTAGGAGGATCCTCCCAGGACTCATCTGAGCTGTCAGAAGCTGAATGATGTGGAGATGCTGGAGTTGGAGCAGAATGGACAGGAGCCGCTGTGGAGGCTATAATGCTAGAAGGCCTTGGGGCATCCAGATCTGTTCCTGCAACACAGGACACAAGGTTAAGTTAAGAGAGAAACCATGGATACAAAAAACTTGATTCACAATTCTCCATTGAACATAAAAGAAAGCACAAAGAATATTACAAGACAGGAACAGGGTCTTCGGCCCTCGAAGCCTCCAATAACCAGGTGCCCATCTGAACTGTAACACTCTACCCTTCCAGGGACCATATGCCTTTATTCCCATCATGTAGCTGTAAAGACACCCCTTAAAGGTCTCATATCTGCCTCTGTGACCTACCATAGCAGCGAGATCCAGGCACTCACCACTCTGTGTGTAAATAAACATACCTCGTACATCTTTAAATCTTGTCCCTCACACCCAAAACCCATGTCCCCTAAAAGTTGCCTCAAATTGAGTGTAGGATTGACAGGTGCTCACTTCTTGACTCCAGCCTGACCATGCTGTCACAGACAGCCCACAATTCCCCAACCCTGGACAGCTCCAGCGCAAAAGGGGTGAGGACTCGGAGGTCTGGCTCACCACCCCGTCTTCACCCTCTCTCAGGTTTTATGGTCGGCCTTCTCCTGTGGGGACAGAAGATGCCATGAAAGAAATTATGGTGTGACTTCTGCAGCTTATCAGATGATGACCCTTAGAGGGCAAGCAGACTAATACTCCCTTCCCCCCTCCACGCCCATCTCCACCCTCATCGCTGGCCATCCAACCCAGTCATGGTCTGATGGCTGGCCCTCCAGATGTATCTGGGTCAGCTTCAATCCCACTGTAGCCCGATCTCTCGATCCCACCCGCCTCGGTGCCTGACCCTCTGGGGGGTTGGGGGTGGGGGTGCTCATTTCCCCCCCTTCACCCCAGCGAGGTTAGGCCACCAGCTCCCCGCAAATGGGGAGGTACAGTGAACCCTGCTGGAGCGAAACACTCCTGGAGGAGTGGGATGAGAGGCTAGTGGGCCTAGAGATTTCAGTCTTGGGCCTGCTGATAATATTTAAGAGATTTAAATATGTATTAAAATAAATTATGCAGTTCTGCACCAGAAATTGACACGGAGCTGCTGGCACCAGAAATCCAGTTGCCAGAAACGTGTGGAGGCCGTGGCGCCCAGCAGAGGGCCTGCAAAACAGCCTCCACTTGAGTCTCCCGGCCCGCTGCACTGCTTTTATAGCACAACGGGCTGGGAGAATCATCTCCTTTGATTTTGATTCCAATTTTTAAATCATGAATATAAATTGTGATCAACAGGGTTTCCAGCTCTGGGTCTCCACTTTCCTCCTGCAAGCTGCTCGCTGTATATTCTGCTGCTTACCATCATCTGAACCTGCTTTGACTTCATTCAGTTTATTAGAGGATATGATTTCGTATCAGTGAAATCAGAACTTGTCTCATTTCTCGGAAACTGTTCACTGTGCAGAGAAACTGCAACTAACAAAGTGAAATTAAAATATTTGATAATCTCCTGCTGAATCTCTCAGTTACCAGCAGCATTTCCTGTACAATTTCAGAATAACACTATGTAGGATGTCAGCAAAAAAAACCCTACATCCCATGGCACAGGCTAATAAAATCACAACAATAACAATCCAAACACTTGGGGCCCTACTTTACCATTTTCAATCAAAATGCTGGGTGGGTTTGAAACTGGGAGTGTTTCAGATCTGACTTTTAGGCCCGTTTTGAGGCGCCCCCATACGCGCTCTGTCTGCAAAACTATCAGCGATTCCAAATTGCACTGCAGAGTGCCTAGCATGAATCGTGATGGAAATCATTGGGCAGGGTCTATTCTGGCTGGAGCAGGCGGCAGCATAGCGCTGATTGGGCCACTGCGTACGCGCTGATCTTTCTGTGCTGAGATTGGTGCGTGCGCAGTGGCCCCCCCAACTGCCGGCCTCCGGATTGGCAGCCAGTTCAATCGCTGGCCCGCCCCACGACACGACCCACTCCCCTCCCCCCTCCACCCCCATCTCCACCCTCATCGCTGGCCATCTAACCGAGTCATGGTCTGATGGCTGGCCCTCCAGATGTATCTGGGTCAGCTTCAATCCCACTGGAGCCCGATCTCTCGATCCCACCCGCCTCGGTGCCCGACCCTCTGGGGGGTTGGGGGTGGGGGTGCTCATTTCCCCCCCTTCATCCCAGCGAGGTTAGGCCACCAGCTCCCTGCAAATGGGGAGGTACAGTGAATCCTGCTGGAGTGAAACACTCCTGGAGGAGTGGGATGAGAGGCTAGTGGGCCTAGAGATTTCAGTCTTGGGCCTGCTGATAATATTTAA
>JARDVH010000084.1:85011704-85031921 GCA_030324005.1 Negaprion brevirostris | reverse complement strand
GTCTATTTAGCTCTGCATTAAAAATATTCAGAGACTCTGTTTCCACTGCCTTTTGAGGAAGAGAGTTCCAGAGACTTTCTATTAATCTGCAGTTTGTAATAAATCTCTATTTAGTGGGTGCGCTCCTAAAAATTACTCCAGGATTTCTCGGCCTGCTCGGCTGAAGGAAAATATAGATTGTTTTTAGTGCATCTCTACAGTTGAACGAATGTATGTATATTTGTGTTAAAAAGAGATTGAGTTGGATTGCTAGAATTAATTACCCTGAATGCTAAGAACAAAGAATTATATTGATTTTTTTGTTACAGAAAGGAGAGATTCTCCCCTACACCGACCCCACTGTCGTCTTCATGTTCCTCGCAACCTTTGCTGTTGCGACTATCATGCAATGTTTCCTGATCAGCACTTTCTTCTCTGGCGCAAACCTGGCAGCTGCATGTGGAGGAATCATCTACTTCTCCCTCTACCTTCCCTACGTCCTGTGTGTGGCCTGGAGAGACTTTGTCACTTACCCGCTCCAGATTTTCGCGGTGAGTTTGACGGTGCTGGCTGGCATGATGCCACATGGCTTCTGTTCTGGATGTATCCAAATGCTGTTCATTCTGGAATAAAAGTGTTGACACTGCGTAGATTGGAGAAGCAAGGGAAGGCTGTGGGAATTCAAGGGACCAGGCTGGGGGTAGGATGTCCATGAGCCTCCCAGCTCATTGGGAGATAATTTTAATTGGCAGCTGTGCCCTCAACCCTAAACTTTGGAATTCTGACAGCATTATGCCTTGAAAATCCACAAAGTCCAACTCTGCGCTACTGATCTGCTCTGCCATTTCTCCTCATGGTGCGGATGGATGGGGGAGGTGTTCTGCAACTGAAGCTTCATTATAATATTCAAATGATGTAGAAATGACAGAATAGCACCACCTTTATACCCATTCCTTATTGAGTTATGGGAATACCTTATGGGGTTATGGGAATAGGGCCGATTGTGATCATTACAGACCGGCCTCCTTCTGTACTGTAGGGATTCTAGGATTCGTGCGTATAATTCAGCATCAAACATTGTTCAGAGATGAACTGCTCATAGGAATGTGTTTAGAGATCTAGAAAAAAGATTCACTGAACATTTTTTAACTTTTCTTTATACCTCTTTAGTTGTTGGCTTGCATCATTTTTTTCTCTTAATCCTCCGCTGTTATATCCATTTTTGGTACTTTAGGGAGGGTGTCAAGGTCTTGGAAAAGGTGCAGAGGAAATTTACCAGCAGATTTTTGCTATTTGGAGAGAAGCTGGGATTGTTGTGTTTCCAGGAGAGGGCAGGAGGGATGCAAAACTAGAATGGGCTTGATGGAGTAGACAAGGAGAAACAGTAGCTACTGGTAGGAGAGCGAGTAACCAGAAGAGAAATGAAGATGAACGCAAAATACTGTGGATGCTGCAATTTGGAACAAAAACAGAAAAATGCCAGAAAATTTCAGCGGGTCTGACAGCATCCATGGGGAGAGAGAATTGAGCCAATGTTTCGAGTCTCGATAACCCTTTGTCAGAGCTGCCTGGCGAAAGGTCATCCAGACTCAACATTGGCTCTATTCTCTCTCCATAGATGCTGTCAGACCTGCTGAGATTTTTCAGGGAAATGAAGATAATTGCCCGAAGGGGGATGAGGGAAATGGTTGTTTTGAAAAACTGAGTTCTGATCATTCAGGCTTAGATAAAGACAGAGATGGAGTCAGGGACAAGGGAGTGGAATTTATGGCTGGGGCCAACTCTTTTTTTTTCTCTCCAAAGCTTTTTTTGGAATGTTTGCGGGACCTTTAAATTTTTTGTGTGGCTGTTCACAAGGCAAACTTGAAGGGGTCAACTTGTGTATGGTATGTGCAGAAATCTCTGGGTCAGCACATGACTGCCCATTTGGAAGGACAGGAGCCCAGGACAGTAGGTGCAATGTGGGATGAGAGTAATAACTCTACCCTCTTCTATCAAACATTCCAAAACTTGGTATATAGCATAGTGAGAAAGTAAATCGCCCTTGAGATTTACTTGACTGCAACTATGTATCTCACTCCAGATGCCAAACTTCGTATCAGTATGATAATTTTCTATTACCTCTCTGGCCGACCTGTGTCCTCTCCAAGTAAAATTGCTGTTTTGAGCTATTTTTAGGGCAATTTTTAAACTGTAGCCTAAACTGGCACAAGGTGTGAGCCCTTTCAAACTGGGAGATATAGGGAAACTTTCAAGTCTTTAGCTTGGGATTAAAGCCAGTTCCAAGAGACGAAAAAGTGGTCCATATCACCCTTAACGATTCACTTTTCTGCTGCATATACCATTTGGTTTTTGTGTGCTGAAAATATCTGCTAATATCAAAACCGAGCTTTGGTTAATGGATATTGAATAATAAATGACATGACTCATTTTGATCAAGGAGTAAAATAGATTGCCTGAATACACGGTGAGCAATTTCCATCAATGTTGCCTCCCTCCCAACTTAATCATGTTATTAAAAGTGATGAGGAAATGGCTTTGTATTGAACACAGGAAAAAGTGAACCTATTCCAGACCTAGCGTTCCAAATTTCCATCCAATTTGCACTCCAGCTAGACAGAGATTTTGGTTATATGAAACTGCTCAGTTTGGAGCCGTATCCAGCTATGGGCCAGCAGTGTCTCAGAATGCTGCTTGGTTGCATTAAGGGAGACATCAAAGCATGGCCAAGGAAAGGTGATAGATCAACTCATGATGGTTACTCAGAGTCATAGAGGTTTACAGCATGGAAAAAGGCCCTTCGGCCCAACCCTCCATGCTGTTTTTTTTTTAAAACCCCTAAGCTATTCCCAATTGCCTGAATTTGGCCCATATCCCTCGATATCCATCAAACCCCTGAAACTATCCAAATGCTTTTTAAAAGACAAAATTGTACCTGCCTCTCTTGCTATCTCTGGCAGCTTGTTCTTGACACTCATTACCCTCTGTGGAAAAATTGCCCCTCTGGACACTTTTGTATCTCTTCCCTCTTACCTTAAACTTATGCCCTTTAGTTTTAGACTCCCCTACCTTTGGGAAAAGATATTGACTATCTATCTTGTCTATGTCCCTCATTATTTTATAGACCTCTATAAGGTCAACCCTCAGCCTCCTCCACTCCAGAAAAAAAAGTCCCAATCTATTCAGCCTCTCCTTATAACTCAATCCATCAAGCCCCAGTAGCATCCTAGTAAATGTTTTCTGCACTCTTTCTAGTTTAATAATATCCTTTCTATAACAGGGTGACCAGAGTTGCACACAGTATTCCAAGTGTGCAATGTCTTGTAAGGTGTCCCAATTCCTGTACTCAACGTTCTGACTGATGAAACCAAGCATGCCGAGTGCCTTCTTCACTGCTCTATCCACCTGTGATTCCACTTTCAAGGAGCTATGAACATGTACACCTAGATCTCTTTGTTCTGTGACTCTCCCCAACGCCCTACCATTAACTGAGTAAGTCCTGCCCTGGATCAATCTACTAAAATGCATCACCTCACATTTGTTTAAATTAAACTTATCTGCTATTCGTCAGCCCTCTGGCCCAATTGATCAAGATCCCATTGCAATTGGAGATAACTTTCTTCACTGTCCACTATGCCAGCAGTCGGGATCATGGAGGAGGGAGGAAGGCCAACGACCAGGGCTGGCCATCGGGGTGGGTGTGGGGTCAGCGTGCTGGAGGTGGGGGGTAGTGGGGCTGCCTTAAATGGGGGGGATGTTGGCACTGCGGAATGTGAGGTGGTTGGCACTGAGGGGAGGGGGTAATTGTCAAGAGCATGTGGGATCAGGGGGGTACTGGAGATCAGGGTGGGCTGGAAGGGCGGGGGGGTTTGGGGATGGTGCGCGGATGTTCAGGGGACCAGCGATTGGGCCGTGGGGAGGTGGAGGGCCGGCGTTGCGGGGATTGCAGAACTGGCCAGCGATGGAGCCGGCCAGCAATTGGGAGGCCGACAGACAGGGGCTACAGAGCATGCACCAATCTGACTGATTGGCACATGTGCAGTGGCCCATTCAGCACTTTGCTGTCAGTCTCTCCAGCTGGAATAGGCCCAACCTACAGCTTTTCAGTATGAACCATGCTACTGCTCTCTGCAATGTACAGATTGTGGGAGATTCTTTTTGAAACTCCCACTGTAAAAACAAACGTGATTTACTCCAGGCTTCAAACAAATTTGACAGTTGAATTTTTTTGGGAGAATCCCAGCCACTCTGTTTCCTATCAATTCGGGAAGTTTGTTTACGTTCTGATGCTGCTTATTTTATTCCAGGGATTTCAGTTTTGCTGACAATTCTATCACAAGATCATTTCTCCACTTTATTGATTAACAAAGCAATATTTCCAATCCTCCAGTTCACTGGATATTGATCATCGTTTGCTCTCTGACAGGAATCCATATTTTCCAATGGATAACGTTTGTCGAGGTCACTGAAGACGGCTCCATTAAGAGATCGATGCGGTTTGGATTTGATGGAAAGGACTATATTAGTTTAGAGCCACACAGAATGAGATGGGTCGCATCCAATCACATTGCAGTGAAGACTAAAGAGAAATGGGACTCAGATCAATCCTGGAACAAGTTTTGGAAATGGAGTTTGGAAGTAGAATCAGTCCAGAATTTAAGAAGATATTACCAGGCTGGAAAAGAATATCTCGAAAGGAAAGGTACTGATTTCAGTTTTGAGGCCATGTTCTGATCTAACTCCACTGATCTATCAAACCGTTCTCCCATTCCATTCAGTGTGGGTTTATTGTTTGTGTTTTCACCCTTTCCCATTACAGTTCAGCCTGAAGTCTTCATCTCCAGAAGTGAGCCCAATAGTCAGTACAAGCCACTCACTCTGTCCTGCCTGGTCACTGGCTTTTATCCTGTAGACATCGAGGTGACCTGGCTAAGAAATGGAGAGATAATGTCTGAGACACTATCCTCAGGGATTCGACCGATGCGACCCATCACATCCAGAAAGAGATTGAAATAAATGCTGGGGACAAGGATCAATACTCCTGTCAAATTGAACTGCTTTGGATTTGTCTGTGTGTGGGGATGTGTGTAAGTCTGTTTGCATATCTGTGTGCATGTGTGTGTGTATGTTTGACCACATGTGTGTGTGTACCTCTCTTAATATATGTGTCTGTATGTGTGTATCTGTGTTTGCTTACATGCTTAGATTGGAGGAACAGGAATAGACCATTCAGCCTATCCTGACTTATCTGATTCTGGCCTTAACTCCACTTTATTGCCTATGAGTTCTAAACACTCATAACCACTGAAGAGCACATGTTCCTCCTTATCTCCATTGTAAATGGGATACCTTTTGTTTTAAACACTTCCCACTAATTCTAGATTCCCCAACCCTATCAGCTGCTAACCTGTCAAGCCCCCTCAGGATCTCATCCATTTCAATAAGCTCACCTCTCAGTCACCCACACTCCAATGGAAATGGATCCAAGCAGTCCAGCTTTACAATAAGATACGCCTCTCATCGCAGGAATCCATTGAGTGAACTTTCTCCAAACTGCTTCCAATGCAATTATATCGCTTCTTAAGTTTAGAGCAGGACTGAATTCAGTATTCTGAGGTGGTCTTGCCTGTACTCCATTGTCATGAATGTCTGACTAACCTGATCAGAGAGCAAGAAGTTGGGAACTCCATTTTCCAACAGATTTTGAAGCTTTCATGGGCTGTACCTGTGCAGTTTTGCATTTTTATTTTCTTTTGGGTGTGCCTATATATGAAGAAAAAGAATGTAAATACATGTGCCGTGTGTTTGGATGAACAGCCAATTAAAATCAAGTGTCCTTGGTAAGGCAAAAGAAGAGGAAACAGAGAAAAGTCCAAGAAAGGGAACAGGTATGTGAGGAGATCCCAGTTAAGGTAAAAAGGGAAAAGGCTGCAACTGGCAGAGTTTAACTGAAGAGGGCTCAGGAGAAGTCTTGGTAATCATTGAGACTGAGAGGGACCCTGGTAATTGTCGAGGACTGAGGGGGAGACCTGGTAACCATCAAGGACTGAGAGAAACCCTGGTAATCTTGAAGATGGAGGAGAACCCTGGTAATCGTTGAGGACTGAGGGGAACTCTGGTAATCTCAAGGACTGAGAGGAACCCTGGTAGTCACTGAGGACTGAGGGGAACCCTGGTAGTCATTGAGGACTGAGGGGAACCCTGGTAATTGTCGAGGGTGGAGGGGAGAAACCCCGGTAATTGAAGTGGATTAGGGGAATCCTGTTAACTGTCAAGGACTGAGGGGAAGCCCTTGTTATCAAAGTGGGCTCAGGAGAAGGGCTGAAGCTGTATTTGTGAGTTGGTGCTCAAGTGCAACATTGAGGATTCAGGGTCGTGGAATCCTGAGAGATTAAGTAAAAACTCTGTAAGCTGTCCTCTTATTCAAGCCTTCTAAATTGGAGTAATCTTTGGAAATAAATTCCAGGTTAGATCTCTGAAGGTGTGGGCTGGAATTCCTTGTGTGAAAGAGTTGAGACAGAGGGCATGATCTTATGAAAGAAATTCTAAGTGCCAAATGAATATAATATGGAAGAGAATGACACTTGTTTTTTCGGCAAAATATCAGTCACAATCTCACAGTACTTAGAGCAAAAAAAAGTCTGGATTCTCACCAGGAGTGAGGTGAAGCCTAAGATCACAGCTGCAGAGTGCTTGGGGCACCATTGCATAGGCACCCCGATCCCCCAGGGTACTGGGCAATCTCCTACACCCTTGCCCCCCCTCCTCTGGACATAACTCCTCCTCCCCTTGCCAATTGCTCCTTCCCCACCCAGCTGATCACCACCCCTGCAGAGTTCACCTCCACCCCAATTACAACACCTGCAGAGTAACTGAATGACACACTGTCCACACTCACTTCCTGCAGCACACAATCCTGTAACTGAATGATATACTATCGACAGTCTCTTCCCTACAGCACACCTCCGAGTAACTGAATAATACACTGTCCACACACCCTTCCCTCCAGTACACCTTCCTATATTTGAATAATACACTGTCCACACTAGCTTCCCTACAGTACACCTTCCTGTAACTGAATAATACACTGTCCATACTTCCGTTCCTACAGCACATTTCCCTGTAACGGAATAACACACCACCCATACTCCGTTCCCTACGGCACAGCATCCTGTACCTGAATAACACACTGCCCACACTCCCTTCCATACGCACACCGTCCTCTAACTAAATAATACACTGTTCACACTTCATTCCTGACAGCACACCATCCTGGAACTGAATAACACACCGTGTACATTCCGATCCCGACAGCATTCCTCCCTATATCTCAATAACACACTATCCACACACTCTTCCCCGCAGCACACTACCTGTAACTGAGTAATACACTGACCACACTCCCTTCTCTACTGCACCCCTCCGTGTAACTGAACAATACACTGTCCACACTCCTGCCCTACAGCACATAACTGAATAACACACTCTCCATGTTCCCTTCCCTACGGCACACCATCCACACTCCTTTCTCTAAACCACACCTCTCTATAACTGAATAACACACTGTCCACGATCCCTTCCCCACAGCACACCGTCAAGTAACTGAATGTCATACTGTCCGCACTCCCTTTCCTGCGGCACACCATCCTATAACTGAAAAATACACTGTCTGCACTCACTTCCCTACAGCACACCTCCTTGTAACTGAACAACACACTGTCCACACACCTGCCCTACCGCACACTGTCCTGTAACTTAATAATGTACTATCGACAGTCCCTTCCCTACAGTATACCTCCCTGTAACTAAATAATACAATGTCCACACTCCCGTTCCTACAGCATATTTCCCTGTAACTGAGTAACATACCATCAACACTCCTTTCCCTACAGCACAGCGTCCTGTAAACGAATAACAAACACACTGTCCCCACTCTGTTCTCTGCAGCACGCCACTCTGTAACTGATGAACACACTGTCCTCATTCCCTTCTCTACAGAACAACGTCCTGAAACTGAGTAAGTTCCAAGTTGTCCTCACTCCCGTTCCTATAGTACATCTACATGCAACTGAATAACACTGTCCGCACTCCCTTCCCTACAGCACACTGTCCTGCAACTGAATAACACACTGTCCATACTCACTTCGTGCAGCACACAATCCTGTAACTGAATAACACACTATCAACATTCCCGTCTCCACAGCACACTTCCGTGTAACTGAACAACACTGTTCGCACTCCTGCCGTAAAAAGTCTGACAACACCAGGTTTATGTCCAACCGATTTATTTGATAGTAAACTCACAAGCTTTTGGGGTTTGTCCCTTCGTCAGGTGAATGGGCCTACAGCACACTGTCCTGTAACTTAGTAGCATATTTTCAACACTCCATTTCCTACAGCATACCTCCGAGTAAATATAACTGAATTACACACTGTCCACACTCCCTTCCCTACAGTACACCTCCCTGTAACTGAATAACATAATGTCCACACTCCCGTTCCTACATTTTCCTGTAACTGAATAACACACCATCAACAGTCCTTTTCCTACGGCACCGCATCCTGTAACTGAATAACACTGTCCACACTCCCTTCCCTACAGCACTCCTCACTATATTTCAATAACACACCATCCACACTTCCTTCCCCACAGCACACCTATCTGTATCTGAGTAACACACTGTACACACTCCCTTCCCTACAGCACACCGTGCTTTAACTGAATCAGAAGTTGTCCTCACGCCCGTTCCTATAGCACATCTCCCTGTAGCTGAATAACACACTGTCTACGACCCCTTCTCCACAGCACACCGTCAAGTAACTGAGTAACACACTGTCCACACTCCTTTCCTTACGGCGCACTCTCCCGTCACTGAATAACAGGCTGTCCACCCTCCCTTCCTCACAAAACACCCACTGTAACCCAGTAACACACTGTCCACACTATCTTTCCCAACAGTTCTACTCCCTGTCAATAAATAACACACTGGTCAGACTCCCTTCCCTTCAGCACAATGTCCTGTGACTGAATAACACATTGCCAACCCATTCCCTTCCCTAGAGCACACCATCTTGTAACTGAACAACACACTTTCCACACTCCCTCCTCTAAACCACACTTCTCTGTAACTGAGTAACATACTGTCCACACTCCCTTCCCTACAGTACACCCCCTGTGACTGAATAACACACTGCCCACACTCCCTTCTTTAAACCATACCGTACTGTGGTTGAATAACACACTGTCCACGCTCCCTTCCCTGCAGCACACTTTCCTGTAACTAACACTGTCCACGCTTCCGTTGCTACAGCACATCGTCCTGTAACTGCAGAACACACTATCCCGCATCCCTTCCGTACAACACACCTCCCTGTAACTAAATAACACACTGTCTATACTCCCTTCTCTAAACTACACCTCCTTATTACTGAATAACACACTGTCCACGCTCCTTTCCCTACAGCACCATCGCGTAATTGAATAACACTGTCCACACTCCTTCTCTAAACCACTCCGTACTATAGCCGAATAACTCACTGTCCTCACTCCCTTCTCTAAACTACACCTCCTTGTTACTGAATAACACACTGTCCACGCTCCCTTCCCTACAGAATACCTCCCTATAACTAAATGAAAATATAAAATTTGGCTGGTATTTTTATTTGAAGATTGATCAATTGCAAGCAATATATCATGAGCACCGACTATTCTGTGACTAGGACAGTGACTGCTTTCCAATGGGATTTTTAGAAGCTGCCCTTTCTGCGATGCTAAACAATGTGCTACAACGATATTATCATTGCTCGGGTAATCAAATAAACTCGAGCTTAGACTTGAGATAAACGTGATCTCGCCAAGTCTTGCTTCATATTTGTAATAATTCAAGCATTTTTACTGAAAACAACGTTTAAAAGTACAAATAAAAACAGAAGATGCTGGAAAAACTCAGCAATATCTGTGGAGAGACAAACAGAGTTCACGTTTCGTGTCCGGATGACCCTTCTATAGAATTTTATCCAGTATGTTCTGTTTTTATTTCATCCGTTTTTATTTAATGTTGGTGAGTGAACGGGACGTTTTAGATAGAAATCCGAAGAACTGGAAGGGTTATAGTTGTAGTCCTATCTTTTTGAAAAGAGAAATCCGAGAATAAATCTACAGATTCCTGAAGTTCAATTAAGTCCTTGGAATAGATCTGGTAAAATTATGTATCTCTTTGAATTTTAGCAGCATCTGGGTATTAGGTGCATGATAATTTATTTTCCTTTCTGTTGCTTTTAATTATATATATATTCTCAATAATGTCAGTGTAAGGAGGCTGCTCGATGGACCGAAATCATAAAGCTTTCGCTAATATTAACGGAAGTTCAGGTAACAGCTTGTAAAAATCCAGGAATCTAAAAAAAACTGTGGAGATTCTGCACCTGATGTTCCACAGGCTTCCGGGGGGAGGATAATTAAATAAATAATAAATTACCGGTAGCATAGTGGCACAGTGGTTAACACTGCTGCCTCACAGCGCCAGGGAACTGGGTTCGATTCCCGGCTTGGGTCACTGCCTGTGTGGAGTTTGCACATTCTCCCCGTGCCTGCGTGGGTTCCCTCCAGGTGCTCCGGTTTCCTCTCACAGTCCAAAGATGTGCGGAGTGGGCGGATTGGCCATGCTAAATTGACCTTAATGATTAGCAGCGTAAATGAGAATTAGGCCTTGGGTGGGATTGTGGTCGAAACATACTCGATGGGCCAAATGGCCTCCTTCTGTACTGTAGAGTTTTTATGATTCTAAATTGGTTCCTGTTAGGATCGGGCCGTGGGAAATATAAATGTGTAAACAGTGCAATAGCCGTTTGAAGGGTGACCTCAAGTACTGCTGATAATATTCGAGAGCTGAAAGAGGGAAATTTCCTGCGGCTCAGTTGCCTGGATTTCATGCGGAACCTGTTTGAATCTGGGCAGATGGCTCTATTCCAGCGTTGTTTTTTTTAATGATAATACATCATCTTTGTGGATATTGAAGCATTGTTTTTGTCCGCCGGGTCATATAATTGCGATATTTAGGCTCCTTCCAGAGTTTACTATTGTCCTATCAGCAGATACTCACCTCATGCTCAGATGTGGTGTGGGGCTGGATGGTTGGATGGCAAGAATCAATGGAATAACTTTATATGAAAGTTACATTATTCAATTGGAGACAGTCAACATTGTCTTAAAGTTTCCAAGATTCCTAGACAAACGTGTTACTGAATGAAGCATCCTTATTATTGGACAGGTAGGTCAGGGATAATAAATCACCTCGACTCCTTTGGCTGTATTGAATCAAATAAACTCCGTTTTGAAAAATCTATATCTATGTTCCTTGTATTAGTCAATGCATGTGCGGATTGTTGATAGTTTCCCGTGATGAAATTGAGGATTTGGGTTTAGGATTTGCGTGATTTCAGATAGGAATTGAAAAGCTGACCCAGGCGGTGTCAGTGAGAAAAGAATATCTTTACATTGCTGTGAAGATGGTACCTCTGGAAATTAGCCCGTCTAGATAAACTGAAAAATCCAGCGAATAATTTGCTGATTTTGCTCGGCGATAACTTAAACATGAGCATGCCCTGTCCGTGAAAAGAATAACATTGATTTTTTATACATTGCCTAAAAAAAAACAACAGATATTATTTCAGGATCTAACTACTATAATTCACTTATTGAAAGGAAACACTAATATTTATTTCTGGTATAATGCACGACGATATGTTGTTTTGGTCATTGGTGCACACACGTATTCTTCAGCCGGGGGTTTATCCGGTCAATTCTGTTGAAAACATGTCTGTTTTCTCTTTCCATATTGTACATTTTGGTCAGGTAAAAACCATGGGTGTCTGAAGTAACCAACATTTTCAATCGCATTCGGTTCTGAATACTAACTTTGAGAGAGTACAAGATGAATAAGGCTCTCCCTAAAGGCGCCTGGCTACTTTTAGTGCTGACTCATATAATTTAGTTAACCTGCTGTTTACAGAAAGACTGAATCAAAACCGACTAACCAAATAGATTTTCACAAGATCATCTGTCCATCAATTGCAATATCGCACAGTCAGCTGATCGACTAATTAGACTGAGGGCGGCACGGTAGCACAGTGGTTAGCACTGCTGCTTCACAGCTCTAGGGTCCTGGGTTCGATTCCCGGCTTTGGTCATTGTCTGTGTGGAGTTTGCACATTCTCCTCGTGTCTGCGTGGATTTCCTCTGGGTACTCCGGTTTCCTCCCCCACTCCAAAGATGTGCAGGTTAGGTTGATTGACCGTGCTAAGAAATTTCCCTTTGGTATGCAGGGATGCGTAGGCTAGAGGGATTAGTGGGTATAATATGTAGGGATATGAGGGTAGGGCCTGGTGGGATTGTGTTCGGTGCAGACTCGATAGGCGGAAGGGCCTCTTTCTGCCCTGTAGGGTTCTATGATCTAAAAGCAAGGAGCTGTCGGAGATGCAACTTCGTTAGTCATAAAATAATAATTCCTCGCATATTCTATGTGATAAAGACACTGACAGCGAACCGAACGATGCACAGCTTTGAAGTTAAGTTGGTGAGGACAGGTTTCTCTGCTCAGTGTAATAGAGTTTCGTTCGATTAGTGGGGTGAGCTTGAAAGAAAGTGGCAGATATTTGCTCACTTTGCTCCGCATTACGGACAAGAGTAACTGCAGTGATGTTTACCAAATGTTCCCGAGGCCCTGGAACAAGATTAGTGGTTGTTAAGAAGCAATGTCCACAGTCAATAATAGACGTGAAACATATCAGGAAGGAATACAGCAGGCAACAGGAGCTACCTGTACTGTGGGAAAAAATGCAAGTGGAACAATCGATTTGGAATGAGTTAATTCCTAAAGTTGTGGAACAAGTTTACTCAAGCAAAATGATCATTTTTTGAACAATTCATTATTTCCTATCATGAGTGGTAAAATATCAATGACGAAATATCAGGACGCTGTCCCTGATGGAAACACAATCCAGTGTAATTATTTACGGAAAGAAAAACTGAGTTTTCCAGAATTGCTGCTCTCCAACATTTGCATATATGGAACAGTGACAGAGTGTGGCTTTGGAATGGAGTGAATAGACTTTGAATTTAACTATGGTAACATAACAAACGTTTTTAACCAAATTAGTTAAATTCAAAACTGAAAAAGGCGGTTCTTGGTGATATTACCAATCATGGTGTCACTTCAATTCTGCGATCGGGTAACAATATTTATTAGTTTTCCAGGTTTTATGTTATATCGGATATTTTGTACTCTCTCTGGAAGAACGCTGTCGCGTTTGATAAATTGTCACTTAGTAGCACAGAGTGTGATTACTGCTGAAAAGATACATGCTTCCAAGTTACGGCAGCATCTCCCTTCGTTAGAATTTACACAATAGAGCTAGAAATGTATTTAATTAAATTATTAATCACTGTCTTGGGGAACTGGATCATATTATTTAACTCTTCCCTGAATTTGCGTTGGGAGATTCCATAAATGAATGTGTTTGTGCAAGAACTCAAAGCCCGAAGCATATACCCACACTGTTCTGCAATTGTGCTGGGGTCGTTGTAATTTCGTGTTAAAAACTGAATATCTGTAAATTGCACAAGTACGAAAAACATAAAATTAACCGTCCATAATAGTAAGAAACAACCAGAAATTGCGAGAAGTAAAATGATAGATTTCCTGCGGTTCTCCACCTCTTGATCGGTATGATTATGGCTATCAGCATTTTTCCTGAGTCCACTGCGAACTCTATTGGCCATGATAATATGTCTGATTGTGAGTAAATTGAGCAACAGAATCAGCACAAATGGCGCAAAAGGAGTTAAAATGGTTTCCAGCCACAAAAACGCTTTCCATATCGTCAAGATGTAGAAGCTTGATTTCACCTTGCAAGAAAACGGTGTGTTATCAATTACTTCTCGAGGCTCGTATATGAAGGATATTGGAATATTTTCTATAATGCACAACAGACTCACCGTTGCTGTCACCACAGTTGCAGTTTTTTCTGTACAATACATTCTTTGGAACGATTGGTGACAAATAGCGATAAATCGGTCAAAAGTGAAAGCTACAGTTAACCAGACAGAACAATCGATGGAAATAAACATCACGACTTGATTGAAACTGCAAACAGGCGTGTATTTCAGGAACGAATATGAAAAGTTTACATCTTTGGTCACATACAGGGTTATTTCAAATATCAGGACCATGAGATCAGCGGCTGCCATTGTTACCAGGTAACGGGTGATGCACTTGGAGAGACCACAATTACCCCGGGCCAAAGTGATGATTGTCACTAAATTAGCTGCAAGACACATAAGTAAATTATTAAATACCGGTCACTTCGAGGATTACCAGTGGATAATGTAAGACATTCCTGAGTGCATTTTCTTGTTCACAGAATCTTGAACTATCCGAGCATGGCAGACAGCCTTCAAAATTTCAATATACGGATCTACGCAGCCAATGCTGTATCAAAGCGGGACACAGATTCAGCACTGGTTGGCACAGTCGAGATCTACCTTTGCGGGGGGTGGGTGGCTAATCTGCCATCCTCCCGTGGCTGCATTAATAGATTACAGCTTAGTTGTAGGTTTCCAGCATTTTCCATCGATGTTTTAATGAGGGATGGGCAGAAGGCCAGTGGAAATCTACTCACATGAAACCCGGGACTGACATGAGAAGCGAAATTGGAGTAGATTTAATTCACCTGCATATGCGTTTCTTTCGGAAATACTTTCGGTTCAATTTTGTTGGCAACAGGGAGAATGAAACATCACATGAAGCAAATCGAAAGGCTCGGTTAGCGTTCAGTTCTGCTACAGATAAGGGAGATCACACGCAGTGTTACAGGCAGGCCCAACAGCTGAGTTCCGGTCCCATCAGTAAAGTGAAAATATATCAGCTAGAAATGCAGGTGTTGAGAAAACACCGCCGATTTCTGTCCAAGAGAAACAGTGATCTCGGTCTTCGGAAATTGTTCCAGTGGGTAAATCACTGCATAATTGACCAGAACCAGAACCCAACAGCACTGCCGGCGGAGTAATGGTCACTTGAATTTATGCAAACAGTACAATACACTGAGGTACTGAACAATCACCCTGCCACACTGTATTAATGCCTCGCAACATTGTGTTGTCGAGAGTAATCCCCAGTAAGTTTATTTCACACTACAGCTAATTAGATTGTAAACATTAACTTCAGGAGGTTTCCAGCACTTAACTAACGCCATTGATACCAGCGCATTGTCACTTAGTGACTAAATCTTCCCACAGTGAAAATCGTTGCAATGAAGGCAAACATTGCGGATCCAAAGACGAATATTAACCCCCACATGCGGGAAATAGAGTCGGGCATTCAAACAACAAAAAAACTGGCACTGATCTTCTATTCAAATATATCCAAATTATATCAAAACTTTCTTCCCAATCTCTGCTCCACCAATTCGACTAAAATGACTAGTTTTTAGTATCTAAATCTACAAAAAGACGCTCATGAAAAAGTTAAATAAAATCTCAGTTGCATCCAAAGTGGGTTATGTCCACAAGACACTGATGCGGCAACCATATGGAATTCACTCAACGAATCGGATGACTGCTGTCCAAAAGTGCCGAGCTTTTTACTCACTCCATCACCGTGGTAATATTTAATTGGGAGTAATAGCCTAGGGTAACAGCCCTTTTCAAGTGACTGGATTGTTAAATGTAGCAGCTGGGATTCCGGGACAATTCCTGATTGGGAAGAGCGGAGAATTAATCAACCCCAAATATGGTCTCGTAGCCGGTTAGCTCTGAGTTTTGTTTTAGCAATCCTAGAGAATCTACAGTATACCGGCGCAACACCTCCAGGCGTTTCTCCCGGGTTTAAAGTAATATAATTAACTTTGCCCTTTGCCTTTGCCCTGAAAAACGATCGGGAATTCCATTATAATTCGTGCCAACTATTCACTCCAACATTATGCAAACATTATGATTTACCCAAACACCCCGTGCTCCAAGATTTTGGTATAAACATGTAAACAAAGCCAGTAAAAAAAATGAAGCTGAACAGATCCTTCAGTGACAATCAATTAGTTTCAATTCTTTGATGCTGCGAATTATTATTTGAATATCATCATTCCAGACAGTAAAGTCATTACACCGAGAGCACTGTAACTTAGACGATAAATCAGCTATTAACTGATGACAAACAACTTACCAGGAACACCAACTATGGCAAGAATAGGATAGTAAATATTTTGTATCTGTATGATGACTGGCTGCTCCATATTCCGAGAAATGCAATGTTATTCTTTTGCTGCTTTGGGCAAGCAGACGTTCTGCTTTTATTTATCATGGAGAGAAATCTCATGTGGCGTTTGCACATGACACAATGTTTTCCATTATTTCCATCCATTTGGACAAAGCGCAAAGCAGGTCAGATGTATTGCTAGGGATGTTTAATGCCATATTGGTCACCCAGCAAAACATTTACGTTATTCCGGCTCTATTCCAGTTTAACATTAACGCCACCATCTCCAGAGAGAAACATCCCAGCCATTTCCCCTTCACATTCAATGGCATTACTATCAGCAAATTCTTTCAGATCAACATCAGGAAGTTCTCCCTTTTCCCAGGGCTGAGCGATCTATCATTCGCTGGTTACGAAAGCCGCTCGGCAGTGGGGAATTTGCTGTCGATTACCTCAATTCCTGTTCCCACTGTCGGCAATGCACAAATCAGACCTTTGGTGCAATACACTCTGCTTTCTCGAAAGGGTTCGATTCGAGCAACTTTCAAGAAGCAGAACAAGATCCAACACACCCACATGTACACGCACAAAACACATACACATGCACACAAACATACAGACACAAAACTCACAGAGCACACAAACACATAAAAAAACAAACACAAGCATATGTACAGTGACACACAAAAATACGCACACACAAAACACACGATGGACACTGCGTTCTGGTGCAATTGCCATCAGCAATGTGGACCAGGTACATGGCCTGTTTCAATCGTCCAGTTCCATTCAGCTTGACTTTACAAAACCGTCATGTCCCTCGGAGAAAATGCAGGAACGCAGATTTTCGGGAGACTTTAAGCCTCAGGTTCATTCTAACCCAAATATCATTCTGGCCAGCATGATATCATCATCCATTCACTGTCGCTGTATTCAATACCAATAACGACCGTTCTAAGACTTTAAGCAACTTCCCCTCATTCTCCCCATGAAACGAGGATCTACCTCGCCATGTTTTTCTGCATTGAATGTTCTCTGCTTCGTGTGGCCCAGTCAGCTTCCCTGTTTGAATCCACCTGGTGTCCATCTTTACCCTCGTTACAGTCCATGACGCTTCGATGGCTTCCACTTCATTCAGAGTTGAAATTATGCCACCTGCTATCTTTCCGCAGAATCCCCCTTAATCTCTCCCTGCAGTCTGGACAAACAAGTAATAACAAAATCTTTTATTCCTTCGATCACACAGATATCTTTATTGTTCAACCAATCCTTTAATTCCGAGTAGAGCAGTTAACACTTCACCAAAAGCCTTTGCAAGCGTAAATATGCCAAATGAAATACATGAACTAAATCTGTTATCTCATTAAGATCAAATTCAAATTTAAGTAGCATGACTTGTATTTAAATAATATCTGTTGGATTTCTCTAATTAATCCTGAATGGGCCCTTTGTGGAGTCATTGTACTTAGCGGGATTTTGTGGCTAGCTATTGTCTTCTTGAACTGATGCGAGCCTCAATACTCTTAGGAAAGGAATTCCTGGTTCTTGGCCCAGCGACGTTGAGTTAATGGCAATATAGTTCCGAGTGATGATGGTGTTTGTCTCGGAGGGAAATTTGCAGTTGGTGGCAATTCCATGTATCGGCTTCCTTTGCTGGTCAAGGTGAACCTTGAAGGCGCTATCTGGAGCATTGGTGAGCACATCTTATAGATAGTCCGCGCTGATGTAAAGGCGGTGGATAATGTGAATGCTTACGCTGTTGGAGTATCAATTGGAGTGTCAATCAAAAAACTTTCTTCCTCCCAGATAATGTCAATCCTCATGAGTGTTGCTGGTGCTGCACTCATCCCGGCGAAAGGAAAGCATTTCAGCACACTCCTGAACTGAAATCGCAGATATTGGACAGGTTGGAGACAGTCACATTGTGAGTTTCTCGTCGCAGAATTCCCAGCCTCTGACTTGCATTTTTAGTCATCTTACTTAAAAGACTGGCGCCTTTCAGTTTATGGTCAAAGATGACCACCAGAATATTGATAGCAGGGCATTCTGCAATGGCTATGCCTTTTAATCACAAAATAGGGCTTGGACAGTTTCTCTCTTGTTGGAGATTGGCATTATCTGACACTTCATTAAAAGTTACTTGCTGCCTGTTATCCCATGCCGGAGTTTTGTCCATGTCCTGTTGTATTTGCACATGAACTGCTCTGTTTGTAACTAGTTGCGAATAGTGATGAAGATGGTGCAATTATCATCCAACAACGACTATTGTCCTTTGTGCTAGGTATGACTCCAATAAGTGGAGATTTCTCCTTTTGGGTAGCTATTGACTTCTGTTTTACTGGGCTCCATGATGCCAGGCTCATTTCAGTGGCTCCTTTATGCAAAGGATGGTTACTCTGTCCTCATCTCAATGAATTTAGCTCATTTGTCCACATTTGCACCCAGGCTGTAAAGAGTCTAAGAGCTGAGTAATCCCAGTGGAACCCACATTGATCACTAGTGAGCAGTTAATTGCTATGTAGTTGTCACTCAATACCGTTTGTGATAACCGCTAGCATTGCTTTGCCCATGATTTCGATTTGATTTGATTTATCACTGTCGCATGTATTAACATGTAGAGAAAAGTATTGTTTCTTGCACACTATACAGACAAAACATACGGTTCATAGAGAAGGAAACAAGAGAGTGAAGAATGTAGTGTTACAGTCATGGCTAGGGCGTAGAGAAAGATCAACTTAATGCAAGGCAAGTCCATTCAAAAGTCTGACAGCAGCAGGGAAAAAGCTGTTCTTGAGTTGGTTGGTACGTGACATCAGACTTTTGTATCTTTTTCCCGAAGGAAGAAGGTGGAAGAGAGAATATCCGGGGTATGTGGGGTCCTTAATTATGCAGGCTGCTTTGCCAAGGCAGCAGGAAGTGTAGACAGAGTCAATGGATAGGAGGCTGGTTTGCATGCTGGATTGGGCTACATTCAGCACCTTTTTAATTCCTTGCAGTTTTCAGCAGAGCAGGAGCCATACCAAGCTGTGAGACAACCAGAAAGAATGCTTTCTATGGTACATCTGTAAAAGTATGTGAGAGTCGTAGCTGACATGCCTAATTTCTTTAGTCTTCTGAGAAAGTAGAGGTGTTCGTGGGTTTTCCTAACTATAGTGTTGGCATGGGGGGACCAGGACAGGTTGTTGGTGATCTGGACACCTAAAGTCTTGAAGCTCTCGACCATTTCTACTTCACCCCCATTTATGTTGACAGGGGCATACCCTCCTCTACGCTTCCTGAAGTTGATGACAATCCTCTTCATTTTGTTGACATTGAGGGAGAGATTATTGTTGCCGCACCAGTTCACCATATTCTCTATCTCATTCCTGTACTCTGTCTCACCATTGTTTGAAATCTGACCCACTATGGATGGAGAGTAGACTGGTGAAGTAGGGAGTGGACTGGTTGGATCGTTCTGCTTTGTGTGTACCAGCATTTTCCCAAAAGGCCAGGTGTATCCTAATGTTGTTGCTTTACTGGAGCAACTTGGTTTTGTTACCTAAACACATGTCTGCAGTACTTTAGTCAGAATGTACTAAAGGCCTATTGTCATTGCAGAATACTGTGTCTTCAGCCACCTTTTGAAAAAATTATGTTTTTGATACAAAAAGTGTTTTTTTTATATTTCTTGATGGTCGTATGAATTTTTACAATTGCGATATGCACTGTGTGGAATTAGGCTTTACTCGAAAATTTTCTACAGGATATTGAACTTCAGTCCAAGTTCATTCTTGGACTGAATGGAATTGCCTGACGAATTACCTATCTGATGCTTCAGACCTTGACTACACTTTGTCAATCTTTGCTCCTGCATATTTCCCATTTGTCTTGACTCTGTTCTAAACCTGCTTTGCACAGTGATGATTCTGAAATCTCATCCCTTATTTTTTAACTGAAGACATACTTCCCCAACTATCTAACCCCCTCTCCTCCATGATCCCCCCTCCGC
>JARDVH010000084.1:84954787-84965073 GCA_030324005.1 Negaprion brevirostris | reverse complement strand
TGAGGGGGTAGAATCTGTCAGGAATCTAATTTCCTAGCTTGGGGGGAGGGGGTGGGGGCAGGCTGTGTTTTGGCTGTGACCATCTCCATTGGCTCGCTACATTCACTGTCTGAGTCTACACATGCTGAATGGCCAATCTATGCCCACAGTATGTAATCAAGATCCACATCTTGAGGATTGTAGGGAATGTGAGAGGGAAACAGTTTGTATTTATGGAGCGCTTTAATATAATCAAACATCCCAAAGTGTTTAATAGAGACAAACACAAATTATCACTTGGACAAAGAATGACCAAAAAAAAGTGGTGGATATAAGGAGTGTTTTAGAAGTGAAAAAAAATACAGAAGGGGTTAAGGAAATTCTAAAGCAGAGGACTTGGCTGTCAATGGTTGGGTGAAGGGAATGGAGTTGTGGCAAAAGGACAAAATCAGAGGAGTCCAGAAGACACAGTGAGAAATGAGGTTAGAGGTGATAGGGAAAGAGTGGGGGTGAAACTATGAAGCAATTTGTACATGAGCATGAAAATTTTAAATTAGAGGCAATGAAAAAATGGGAACTAGTGTAGGTGAGAAGAGGGGTGACAGTTGTATGAATTAGGGTTTGAGACTACAGAGTTTTAGCTGACCTGAGGTTCATGGAGGGTGGAAAATGAGAATGTGGACTGGATAGCTTTGGAATTGTCTAGTCTGGAATCAACAAGAGCATTTATGCAGATTTCAACATTAGATGGACTATTGGGGTGAGATAGGAGAGCAGTTTGGAAATGGATGGTATTACAAAGTGAGGTGGTGTAACTGGTCTTTGGAGAGCGTATGGGGGTAGAAGCCCAGCTGGAGGCTGAAGAGGTTAACACTGACCAATTATTGGAGTTGTGTGAAGAGGACAATCGAGAAGAATTTAAGGAATGGAGTCAACCCTTCAGCCTGTTACACCATTCAGGTAGATCCATATCTTAATTCTGTCTATCTTCTTTTAACCCCCTTGCCTGACAAGAAACCTATCAATCTCAGTTTTGAAATTTCCAATTAACCCCCAGTCTCAACAGACTTTTGTGGAGAGTTGCAGATTTCTAGCCCCTTTTTGTGAAGAAGTGTTTGCTTACATCATTCCTGAACATCCTAGCTCTAATTTTAATGCTCTTCTTGTACTGGAGTCTCCCAAGAAAGGAATAGTTTCTCTCTAACTACTCTATTAACTCATTTAATCATCTTAACCATCTCAATTAAATTAACCCTTAATTTTCTACATTCAAGAGAACACAAGTTCAGTCTGTTCAACCTGCCCTCACTTTTAACCCTTTTAGCCCCAGGAACATGGTTGGCAAAGTGGTTAGTACTGCTGCCTCAGCGCGCCAGGGACCTGGGATCAATTCCCAGATTGGACCACTGTCTGTGTGGAGTCTGCACCTTCTCTCCATGTCTGCATGGATTTCCCCCGAGTACTCCAATTTCCTCCCACGGTCTGAAAGCTGATCAGGTGCATTGACCCAAATAGGCGCCAGAGTGTGGCAACTAGGGGAATTTCACAATAACTTCATTGCAATGTTAATGTAAGCCTTACCTGTGACTAATAAATTTTATTTTACTTTAAAATTCTGTTGGATTTATGCTGCACCTCTCCAAAGCCAACATATTCTACCTGAGGTGCTGTGCCCAGAACTGACCACTGTTTTCCAGATAGGGTCTAAACAGAGCCCTGTACATCTGGAACACAACTTACACAAGGACATAGTTAATTTTGGGGAGGAAAAGTTGTGGGATTATTTTTAGTCTTCAGGATAGTCCTGGAATATTGAGCAGTTGTGACTGAGGAAAACAGGGCAACTTGTGTTTGATGTGGTTCAATCAGATCTGGGAAAAGATGGTTAAACCAGCCGTGTACCAAATGCAGTCAAATCTTACCCCTTGGACTTGAGATGCAGGGAGATTGACCAGGAAGGGAGAGAGTAAAGGTAATTTGGGGAACAGGGGTGTAGAAAGCAGTATTTAAACTGATCGATGACTACAGAAACATTGTGATCTTCCAGGAATGGAAAGCGATTGGTCTGGATTTCTGTAACCATTTGTGGATTTGTAGATGGAAACATGCTGCTTGCTGCACTGCAAAACTTCTAAATTTCTGATCATTGGAATGGAGAACCAGATCGAAGCATAGGGATTTTAAGGAAACATCTTTATAATATTCAAAAGTATCAGTATGTGTGTGTGTTAATAAAGTGACCTAATTTCCAGGTGTGATTTGAGGTAGAATCAGATTGTTCTTTAGTTGATGATATCCTCTTTCGGTAATGGGTTCTTGACTAATACCATGGGTAATATTTGTACTCTCCTGTCTGGAGGACTACTATCCTGAGTATGGTGAGTATGTGTGGGTGACTTTCTACAGACCTGAATTCCTTCAGTCCATCATATGTTGATTGTAATAAAGATGTGATATGTTCACTTTACACTCTTCCAGGGTTCATTTCAGGTCTGGAAAAAGATCTTGTCATTTTCAAATGCTTCATTATTTTGGTTCATTCAAAGTTTGTGGTGCAATCTTAGTTCGCCATGAGAGTCGAAATGCCGAGCTGGGAGATAACCGTGCTTCGGATTTTTGGCCTCTCACACTATCTTCTGGTACCATTTTACCAGTGAAACCTATGTTACATAGAATTGACTACATTTAAATGTAGTTACCCAGTTCAGCATGGCTGCTTCCACCCTGCTGGATGCTTCCCACTTCACCATCGAGACTTCACACTTGCTATGATAGAAGACAGTGCAGACCTGCAGCAAGAGCAATCATTGGAAGCATGGTGTATCCCAGCTGCAAGGAGGAGCAAGGGATGTGTGCGCTGCAAGAAATCATCTGTTGTGCAGCATCAATGCTTCTGGGCTTGGCATAGTTTGTATAGGGCTGCAGAGACAATGGTGATGGTCACTGGGGCATCTGCAGCTTGCAGAAATGGAAGACATAAAATGCTTGGGGCAGGAGTCATGATTTGTGAAGCTCTCATGATTAGGGAGGGTGGAGATTCACCTCTTACTGTGCACACAGGCTACAGATAGGGTGGGTAAGCATCCACGTAGGACGTTTTGCAAGTGATGGACTTGTGGAAGAGTCAAAATGTCCATCAACACAACAATGGGATCTAGATTTGTGAGTGGGGCTTGAGAATAATGGGGTAGTTCTACCTGGAATTGTAAAGCTCCAGGTAAATTGAGGGCACGCAGACATTGAGGGAGGTAGATTTGAATGCAGCCCTGAAGTACAGGTTGTAGCTGCTCCATCTTGAGGTCCACAAAAAATGGCACCATGAAAAAATTAG
Source organism: Negaprion brevirostris (assembly GCA_030324005.1). NCBI lineage: Eukaryota > Metazoa > Chordata > Chondrichthyes > Carcharhiniformes > Carcharhinidae > Negaprion > Negaprion brevirostris. The sequence continues at coordinate 84,961,763 of JARDVH010000084.1, read as the reverse complement.
TGTAAAATCATGTTGGGAATGCCTTCAATTGTCCAAAGACCTCATTAACCACGTGTCAAATTGTTTGAAGACCTAACACCACCTAGGAATCTCATCCTGAAGTGTATGTCTTGGATTCTCCCTATCACTGGCTTTGAAGGTGACAGCAGCATTCAGTTTCTTCACCTCTGGGTCTTTGCGCTTGTGCGACACATTGATGCAATAAAGTAGGTGACGGATACAATGGCCTTCTCGTAAAGGGTATCAGGTTTGTTCTGGAAAAAAAAATAAGCCTCAAAAGATTCACTGTGTTCGCGGCTATCTCAAACTTCCCAAAACTGCAGGGTGCAATAGACTGCACCCACATGGCTATGCAGGTTTCCTGGCAGCAGTGCCTAATGTTTGAACTGCAAGCGTTTACCGATCCATCACTGAAAATCATATGTAATCATTGTAAGCATGTTATCCTGGGAATTGCCATGACTCCTACTTCCCCATTCACTCCCAGATGCCTGGGATTTTCGAGAGGCCTAAATGATGACAGGGATGGCTGCTGGGGTTAAGGACTACTCACTTAAGCACTAGCTGATGATTGGTGCATCACTTCCTAACTCATGCTGAGGAAAGGTACAATGCTATTCAGACACTTCCTTATTGAGCAGCCTATAAGGCTTCTGAAAATGTGTTTCAGATACCTGGGCTCTGCGGGTGGCTTTCTGCAAAACACCAGAGACGGTTTTCCATATGATCACAGTATGCTGTGTGTGTCACAAAAGGCTATGCAAAGAGGTGAGCCCTTAGGAGAGGATGAGAAGCCATGGAAGATGAAGCGGCGCAAAAAGCCCAAGGAGCTTCTGATGGACAGTGTGAGTGTGCTGATACCATGGAGAAAGAAAGATGTGGGAGTTGTGCTTGCAGTACTTTAATTGCTGGCAGCTTTAAGGGAGCGTTAAGTGAGGCCATCTCCCTGAGCCTCCCCCAAGCCATTTTCTGTCATCTGAAGGGATGACTGAACAATTGCTGAGAGAATGAGTATTGCATTCACACTTTTGCGATCTGACCTCATGACTTGGTCTTGGTCTTAATTTTGGGTTAGCGGTGACCTGTCAACTTAAAATCCACTGAGGAACAACAATGATGTAAGACGAGGCTTGATCTTTTCAACATCAACTAATGATGCAAATACTGCAGTGAAATGAGATGTGAACCAGCCTAAAGGTCTCATCCTAAAGTGCACATATTATGTTTGGACACGAACAGTGAAAAGACGCAGATATTGCGAGAGTAACACTGTTGCTGAGTTGCCTTCAACTATTGCTGTCCTTTTGAGAAATAGAGGTTCAAAACTTTCCCATCAGTTCTAATAAAGTTTTCAACACATCCCCCTGACAACACACAAGGGTCCAGACACAAATTGCACTGAGGTTGACATCACATTTTACAATGGGACGCTACCACTGAGTGAGAGAATAGCTAAAGCTTGAGATAAAAAGATTCTAAAGTACAAAATCATAATGCCTTCATTTGACCTGAACAATCACTTATTCAATGAATGTCAATAAGTGGAAATTGTTTCAGTGATATCACAGCCTTGAACCAAAAGTGACATCAATATTTTTTAAACTTTCATAACCCTACCACTATACCTTGGTGCAGCCTGAACATCTGCAGCAGATATAGAAACAGCCTGTCAATTGTAAACTGGTAGCCTGAAAATTTGATTTGATTTAAAGTGGTTGCTAGCTCCAGCTGCAGGTGTCAGTGTTGTATTTGTGTCTGGGTTCCTGAAGTTCATGGTGTCAGCTGGAATGGACACCTTAAAAGATTATTTTCAATCAGTACAGCTGATTAACCATTCTGCTTCTAACAGGAATAAAACTTGAGGCATGATTCATTTTTTCCAATGTAGGTCAGCGTTGGCTTTCATGATATTTTTGAACTTGTTTTCAAATCCTTAGATCCCTCTACCCACCCTATCTCTAATCTTATCCATCCTTCTACTGTACTGGAGTGTCAGCATGAGATTGAATTTTGTTGCTGTTCCTGCAGGCTATCTTCTGGTCCTGCTGGTGGCAACCCCCCTCACCCCTGTGATGGGTTTCCTGGTGGTGTAGCCGGCGAGCCATGCAAAACACCATTAACATTGGCTGGGCCTGAAGATCCCAATACTGACCAATGGCAGGCTGCTTCTGCTACCAGAAAAGATGCCACAAGATGGGGGTGATTCCACTCGTGGTTTTTTGTGCTTAAGTCCAGGAGTGAACTTAGCTCTGACTCAGAGAACAAGGTGTGGGATCAAGTCCAACTCTAGGTGGATTATTACATGAACATGGAGTAAAGTTATTGTCAGCATCATGGAAATAATTTCTCAGACTCTGGGCTACCAGTACAAACCACATCCACCATTTATTGAAACACAGACATGTTGTAAAATGAATGAAGAAATTATCCTGTAGATGTTTAAACACTGCGTTGATCATGAAGCCAATCAGATCATAATGTATCATCCTTAAACTGCTTTAATCGGTCTCGCACTTCTGTTAAATGACAACTATAAAACAACTACGTGTACACAGGTTATGACTGAGACTTTGTCAATATTTGTGCTAGGTCTTACCAACATAATACATTTGAAATTGACCATAGCAGGAATTTTAAATTAGTTACTCTATGCATAGAGTGTAAATTGAACTTTTACCGTCTTTAATGCTAGCTTATTAAACATCACCCATAGAGTTGGTACCAACTACAGAAATGACTACAGCCCCAGATGGGAATGAGAGTGTTGCATTTCTCACAAAGTACACTCAGGGTTTTGGGTGTTTTAGCACAAACATATTCATGATTCCTGTCCACATGCTATGGTCAGCAATTATTTCAGAAAACTACATGACATAGATAACAGTTTATTTAAGTTGTGTAACATGAACAGGAGAAATAGTTTAATATAAATATAATTACATTATAGGCTCAATGTCAAAAATCCAAAACCCTCAGGCCTAAGATGATGCTAGATTTCTCAAATTTTTCCAGATTTTCAACATGGATTCAATAATTAGGGGCACAGACTGATGCTTTTGTGGCTGCAAATGTGAATCGAGCATGCTGCCTCTCTGGTGTCAGGATCCATGATGTCACAGAACAGCTGACGGGCATTGTGGAGAAGGAAGGCGACAGCCAGTGGTCATGGTATACATTGGTACGAACAACATAGGTAAATTAAGGAATAAGGACCTGCAATCTGAGTACAGGAGCTTAGGAGATAAATTAAAATGCAGGACCTCAAATATATTAATTTCTGGATTAATCCCAGTTCCACATGCGAGAAAGAGCAGTGATAAGAGGATAGACCAAATGGCCATATGTTTGGAGAAATGGTGTAGCTGGGAGGGACTGTCCAGTTCGAGTAAGCTGTCAGGAAGGAGCAGAATTGAAGTGTCTGTCCTTGTAAAGAGCAGTTAGTGATAGATGGACTGTAACTATAAAATGAAGCATCACTGGATTGACTCCCAGAAAGCATGGGTTCCATGTTCATGCTTTGGGAGATAATACAAATGGCTGCATCAGTGCAGACCTGACTACAGATCTTTTCCAAAAATGGAGCAGGTGATGAAGAAAGACTTGTTGGTGATCCAACTATGTGGAGGCTAATAGAAATGGTGTAGCTGTCTTTGAAATCCAGGATAATCAACTCCACCTTCTGGGAGAATGTCCATTATTGGGTGTGCACTTGTAATTCATGAGAAGGAAGATGACTCGGGAAAGGTGGAGATAAGGAGGGCACTCAAACAGGAAATGATGGAAATCACTTAGCCTAAGGTGTGATGATTGTTTTAAGTTTATTTATTTTTGTCACAATTCGACTTACACTAACGCTGCAATGAAGTTACTGTGAAAATCCCCTAGTCGCCACATTCTGGCACCTGTTCGGGTATGCTGAGCAAGAATTTGGCATCACCAACATACCTAACCGGCACGTCTTTTGAACTGTGAAGGAAACCGGAGCACCCGGAGGAAGCCCGTGCAGACTCTGCACAGACAGTGACCCAAGCCAGGAATCAAGCCTGGTCTCTGGCCCTGTGAGGCAGCAGTGCTAACCAACTTGCCTGTGGGGTGGAAAGAATTGATTTGTAACTTTTCTATAGGTTGGCACACTTAACCTATTAACTACTGGTCCAAAATAGTCTAATGTCCAGCAACTTTATAGAGTTCTTTAAGTTAGATAATGTCTACATCGCAAATAGGACATTAGGTCCAATTGATCTGTGTCTGAAAAATTGTGCTTTAAGTCCCTTAAAGATTTATTGTTTAATCCTAAATCCAGAAATTCTAAATAACATCCAGTTGGATTTTGAGTTGTTACCCTGGAAAACTTTTGGCTATTGGAATTTGTGATTGATTAGATTTGGAGTTAACCTAATAGCTGGAAGCACTGAACAATGTGTTATCAAACAAATCTAATAAAGACATGTTCTTTTCTTTCAATAACACCTTGTTTGAGGTGTAGAAAATTATGAGAGGAAGAGATAAAGTGGACAAGATAAAATTGTTTTCCTTGGTGGAGAACATAGATTCAAGATCAATGGCAGAAGGTGTAGAGGGGATACCAGGAAGAACTTCCCTGGAATTTGCTGTCTGAGTTGGTGGTGGAGACAGATTCACTAAATTCTATTTAGAAGTACCTGGATCTGCACCCTAAGTGCTGTAAGCTGCAAGGCTTTGTGCTGGGTGCAGGAAGGTGGGATGGCATTGACAAGATGGACCAAGTGGCCTCCTGTGCTTGTAACTTTTCTATGGACAGGCAGCTCAGCAAAGGCTAATTTTCAGCAACTTGGCACTTGGGTAGATGTTGGATATGGGACTCAGTGACGAAGGAGGAGGATAAGGGTGACCAATGTCCCAACAGCAGTCTATGTTTTTGATGCACTCAGTCACCTCCTGGCCTTATGTTCAGCCAAATGAGACTGGTAGTGACCCCTTTCAAGGCCATTGCTTAAATTGTTTTGTTGCTTTTAATGGCTGCAATCAGGGCAAACAAATTAAAGGGAGCATAAAATAGGCCTGTGTCTTATTGTAGATGCAAATACACTAATGCCTTTTTGGGGCAAATTCCCTCGTGCCTCTTTTGATATCTATACCAATACTGCAGAATATGTGTTTATGTGATTGTGCACAGCCTGCATGTTGGACACCTGCAAAACAGATGAATCATCACTGATTGAACAGCAAAAAAATGCGGTTTTCAGACAGCTAAGTTTTGGATAATGTGCCTAAATTACTTCAATATGGAGCTTCTGCTTTGTTTTCTAATTTATGATAGAGTTTAAAATGGTGCACTGTCTCCCTTGCTGTGCTCCTGGAGGAGTGTGATAGAGATGATGAAGAGGTGCGGTATATGAGGAGAAAAGGGGGTGAGAATGAAAGAAAGAGGATAGTAAATGACTCCATTGAGTAAATAACTTAATTGAACTGAATACAACAGTGAGAGGAGCAGCAAAGGTCACTGAAGTTTTATGTGATTAACACTCACATGATATTGAAAGGCACCCAGAAGACCCACAGAGCAACAGAAATCTGTTCCTCTATTTTATGTAGTATGTAATGGTCATTTGAGAATACTCTATGTGAATGTCATTCACACTGGGTCAACCCACGATGCTTTCATTGTCAGGAGCTTGGATTAGAGATGAGGTCCTCCTTCCCTTCCATGGCTGATGCCATCATTCATGAACAACACATTGAGGAGAAGGTGGTGGTAATTGGCACCCGTGTCACTCTGAGACAGATGACAGAGCAAGTGCTGGCTTCACCTGTAGTATTCTCCAGAGAGAAAATGGCCATAATCATCCTCGTGTACTGTATGCTAAACAATCTCTCTCTCACAAAGTCAACACTTGGAGAGGAATTGTTATCGGTGAATGAATTGACAGATGCTGGGTAAAGCTGCCAGATGTCAACTCAAAGAACACAAGTCACACAATGAGTCCCACATATTTTACTGACATATTATTCTTCAAGCACAGGGCCAATTTCCCTTCTCTTTCTGTGCCCCTCTCCCCTGTGTATATCCTGAACATTTACGATACATCTTCACTGCTATTAATGTTTTTCTTTCATTTTCCAATCTATTTAACGCATTCCAGGAAAGGCTCCCAGAATAAGAATGTTATTCCCACACCATAATGAGGAGATGCCGGCGTTGGACTGGGGTAAACACAGTAAGAAGTCTTACAACACCAGGTTAAAGTCCAACAGCTTTATTTGGCAGCACTAGCTTTTGGAGTCTCAGACTCCTTCATCAGATGAGTGAAGAGCGGTGTTCACAAACAGGGCATATACAGACACAAACTCAATTTACAAGATAATGATTGGAATGTGAGTCTTTACAGGTAATCGAATCTTAAAAGTACAGATAACGTGAGTGGAGAGAAGACCAAACACAGGTTAAAGAGGTGTGTATTGTCTCCAGCCAGGACAGTTAGAGATTTTGCAAGCCCAGGCAAGTGGTGGGGGTTACACATAGTGTGACGTGAACCCAAAGTCCCGGTTGAGGCCGTCCTCGTGTGCAGAATTTGGCTATCAATTTCTGCTCAGCGATTCTGCGTTGTGTGTTGTGAAGGCTGCCTTGGAGAACACTTACCTGAAGATCAGAGGCTGAATGTCCATGACTGCTGAAGTGTTCCCTGACTGGGAAGGAACACCTGGTGTTGTGAGACTTCTTATAACGCTTACCTCAGTCCAATGTCGGCATCTCCACATCAGGACATTCAATATGGCAGAGTGATGTATACCTTAAGTACGGCAGTTAGTCACAGCGGATCAGCATGTATATGTAAAGGATTGGTCACGCCTGATGAATGTGATTGAATTTTTTTGAAGAGGTGGCAATAGGAATCATCAAAGAAAATATCAGTAGATGTGTAATAAGCCGTGGATAACGAAGGAGGTGAAGGAAAGTGTTAAATTAAAAGCGGAGGCGTTTAGAGTAGCTAAGAGT
>JARDVH010000084.1:83219416-83238815 GCA_030324005.1 Negaprion brevirostris | reverse complement strand
GTGACGTTTATCTACGTGAAAGAATATATAAATTCCAGTTGGTGTTGTGATTGCCTTGAATCCTGGAATCTGATTGTCTCTCTTGTGTTACTCTATTAATTTCATGAACAAGATTTCTTACCTACTCGTTTCCCGGATTGATAGTAATTTCCCTGCCCATTTACTGAATCGGTTTCCTTTCCTCTGGCTTTGCTAATCGGCCTCCCGTTGATTGACCAGCAATTCTGAGTTTAATTCTGTTCCTCTGACAGTTTCTGGAGCAACAATATATCTCCGTTAATCTCTGGACTTCCTGTCATATCCCTAAATAGCTAAGCACCGCCTTGCACCACATATCCAGAGTCAGCCTTATCGTCCCCAACCGCTACGCAACTGCGCACAGAAAGGTCAGGTGGACTCATGTTGGGCCACATTGTAGCACAGTGGTTAGCACTGCTGCTTCACAGCGTCAGAAGCCTAGGTTCGATTTTCCAGCTTGGGTCACTGTCTGTGTGGAGTTTGCATGTTCTCCCCGTGTCTGCGTGGGTTTCCTCCGGCTGCTCCGATTACCTCCCACATTCTGAGAGTCGTGTCAGACTGTGGCGACTAAGGGAGTTTCACAGTAACTTCATTGCAGTGTGAATGTTAGCATTGCTTCTGACTAATAAATAAACATTTCAAATGTTAACTATTTTTCTCCAGAGATGCTTCCAGACCTGCTGCATTTCTTCCAATATTTTATGTCTTTAAAATTATTGCAATATTTTACTTTTGTGCTACAACTCACGAAGGTGATTTGCCATATTCTCTCACCCAGTCCATGTTCCTGTACTCCATTGGAATAATACCTTTGCTGGTTCAACTGTTCCCCTACTTGATTTGTAACCCGTAAAAACCTGCTTCTTCACTTACCAGCCAACGCTGTTAATCTTTATCAGACACTTGCTGGTCAGTCTCTGAAACCCCACCATTGCCGTTGCCTTAAACAAACACTCATTCCCCCCACTTTTAAACATGATCCTTTCTCTAATTCACACTTTCTCCTTCACATTTTGAAAGGAACGTTATTCAGCCACGCTCTCTAGATTCTATTATACTAATGGAATCCCGACCTCCCCCTCCGCCCTGCATCAACACCAATGGTTTCAAAGTAGAACAAAACATTATCTTATTCTCTCTCCCACCCACCTCTCCCTTCACCATCTAAAATTGTATATCCAATGACTCTTTCTGTGGATCTCCCAGTCCGGGTGGACAGCCGTCACGGAAATATTGTAACTCTAAAAAATTTCCCCATCTTTCCAGCTTTTCCGCAAAAGTTATGAAGCTTTCTTAAAACTGGAGGAGGAAGCCAGGTGCGCTGCTATTGCTTCCAAACTAAAATTCAGCTAGTATATTCTCGATTATTTGACCAAAAAAATTACGTGTCCACTCCTTTATTCATTTGTCTCCCTCTCTAAATACATTTGAACGTTTTATAATTTATGGGACGTAATTTTAGCTGTAGTTTATTTCTGAGGATATAGCACACAAAACATTTGTGTCGCAAAGCAGAATGTCATTACATTCATACTAAAGAACTATTTTAACCAGAAATTTAACAAATACAACGAAAGGATATTTCATCATCTCCTTCAACTGCGCTCTGAACTTAGTTTGTGTCATTGCATAAATACAAGTGTTGGCGCATCAACTCAGAAGCTGAAATAGAAATCCTATTTTCCCAATTATATAATGTCTTACGGAACTGAAGCCCAGCCCTGTTAATTGGTAACCGATAGCATAAAAGAGAAAAACGGCCCATAGTACTATAAAATTCCCGGATATAGTAAACATCACAATCATGGATTTTTTCCGATTCTGCATCTCTAGATCATTTTGCTTCTCTCCATTGCATGGCCCTCGGAATCTTTCGCGGACTATGTTGGCAACTATGATATGTTTGACGGTTAAAATATTGAACAGTAGAACAAGCACAAATGAGATAAATGGAGTGGACAAATAATGGAGAAGTTAAATTATTCTCCAGACCAGTGAAAAAACGAACACTCGTTGTTACAGCGCAAAACCAGAGATCATCGGCGAGCCGATATTTACATAAAGTACCAGAAAATGTTCTCAAGACAGCTCATCACATTCACTATTCATATAGGTATAGATGACGTTTTCTCTTTGCAGTATCTGGCTTTCAGCTTCTGGCAACAAATGGCTACAAATCGATCAAAGGTAAATAGGACAGTGACCAGACTGAACGATCTGGCTGCATAAATGAGGATTCAGTGGATATTACTCACGGGAATGGACTTAAAGAAATAAAACTCCACCCAATAAACAACAGGTATACATCGCAGTATCAGATCAAGGACAACGATTAGTAGATCAGCTGATGCCATGGCCACGAGGTAGTGAGTGACAGTTTTGCTGAATTCGCACTTACCGCGAGACAGAATCAACATTGCCATTAAGTTGACTGTGTGGACGGAAAGAAGCAGGAAAATTATATCAAAGTCTGCGAGAAAAAAGCAGCAAGTTTGACGGTGTTCAGGTTGAAAAATAAATCTATATGACTTAACTCATCGAATTATTAACTGTCATAAAGAGTGACAGCTCTGTATTTTCTCGACAGACTCTACTGCTATACAATCAGCAGTGAAATACAGAACATAAATGCCAGAGACAGGGACGTACTGCGACGTGTAGTAGAATAGTAATTCAAAGGAGAAATAATATATCAACACGGATTAGAATTAAATACTTTTTCTATTTTTATGGGGGGGAAGGGGCGTGGCGAGGCATTTGGAAATGAAATGAGTAATGACACAGAAAGAAAAATGGACAGAAAGACCCAGCGTTAGTCTGGCTTTTGCTAAGACCTCACTGACTCTGGCAATTGAAGGCTAAGTACATAATAATCAGTGGTTCATTAGAAATCGCTTTATTTTATTTAGGATGGCCAGCGGCGCATATGCCCGTGAATGAAGAGACGAGAAAAAGCTGTTTTGCCATCAGCCTTTATTATGAGAGAATTGAAGTAATGTAAGAGCTGGAAAAGAAATAGCATAAGCCTTGGACTCCTGCCCTATCGGGAACATAAATTATCCATGGCTGTTGAGAATGTGTTAGTGAATGAGAGTCCTGTGAAGACATCAAGGTAAGAGATATACCAGAAAGATGACTTTGACCTAAGTTTGAAACATTATGCTGAATTAGCTATAATAAACAAAGTTGACCCTTGTCGCATTATTGACAAATTATTAACCGGTTGGTGTTTACAACAATTTGGTTAAGATGAACTGACAACATCTCACAAGTATAAAAATGAGTGTTTCGGTGAGCCACTTTGTGAGCATGTTATCCCAGGATGGATTAACCCGCGGTTGTCCCTTCAAGCTATCAGCCTGATCAACTGACGAGAGTGTAAGAAATCTGTTTAATGGTGGGGTCACGCTTTCTGTTAATTGTTAAGAAAGTTGTTTCAATTTTACCTCTTTAATTGTCAATAAATGTTTTGCATTTATCATTTTGAAATGTTAATTCTTACGAAATGTTTGTAGAACCGGATGACTTAATTCACATTTGGGTTTTTATTGAATAGTGCTTCCCCGTTGAGCACCACCAATCAATTTCAAACTTTCAGCACAGATTCGTGCTCCTGATCTCTATACTGTTACCCCGGGTTACAGAGAGGAATCAGCATATGTTCCCTGTACAACTATTCTGGATTAGAGAGATCTCTGTTTTCAAGTGTTTGAAAGAGAATGACCAATTGAAAAGAAAATCATAAAATGAATCAATGGGTATGTCAATTATTACTGTCGTCAACTTAGCAAATATTATCCAAAAAGTAGTAAATGATTCTTCTAATTATTATCCTCTTTTGAACGAAAACTTCATTAACTAGCGTTTAGAGTACAAAAAAGTAAAATCGACTCACTTTAAGTAGTGTGATAATGTGACTGGTAAAATAACATTTCGGACTTTATCGTTGAAATGTAAATCAGTAGAGATGTGTTTAGAATAAAAACAAGGGCTCTATAATTCAGAATAGTCCAGAAAAAGGAGAAATTGTAGCGAGGGAAATAGAAGGTAGGAAGACTAAACAAGGCATTTCATTAATATTATATTTAGCGTTGGTGTTCTATCCCAGCATTTGACAAATATCAATTTTCAAAAGCAAATATCTGAAAGGTCACATCTAACACAAGTTATTTCTGGTCTGATATATATGTTCAGTTCATATTTTATAATTGGAACAACTGGATTTAGTGATTTACAAGTATACTGAGAGAAGTGAACATAGATATAGGTGCTAGCAAAACCAAGGAAAAGTTATCCGGGTAAAGGTGGTTTTGTGAACTAAAGCTGGATATGAAACCTCATCAGATACACAAAAGCAAGGATGCGATGCCATTGCATTAAAATATAGTAATACAGTTAAGGTGCACAGAGTTAATTAATATTTACACAGACTTACAAAAGACACCCACAGCAGCAAGGAGTGGATAGTATATTTCCTCGATCTTCACGAGCACCCACAGTATCTGAGTATTCAATGGAACTGTTGGTTTCTGAGAACATGATGAACTCTCATACGTTTTTCCCACGAGTTCCACTCTGTGTTTCAGGCCATGTGTCGTCTTTTTCTAGGAGAAAATATGAAAAGGTGTCTCTTATTTATTGTGAAGAGAAACTTCCCAGTGAAATGGGCTGGTACCAGAGAGACTGGTATTGTTCACAGTCACCAAACAGACTGTGTGAGATCTCAAGTGTCAAAAGTTCTGTACTCAAAAATTTCTCAATCTTACACGTAACGTTAACAACTGCTCTAACATCAGTCACTTTGGAAGTGAAGTCCAAATACATGCGACACTGTGTGTGTAGAATTGCTCCTTAATTTCACTCATAGTTCTTCATTATAAATCATTAAAGGAGTGACATTGATGTGGAAGTACCAGAGACTGGACTCCCAAAAGTTCGGGACGATAACAAAACGTTCAGGAGGAGAGAAAGGAGGAGGTGGGGTATTGATTAAGGATAGTATTACACAGCTGGAGAGGGAAGATATCATAGGATCACAAAATCACAGGGCGTCACAAGACAAAAGAGAGCCATTCGGCCCAATGTACTTGTACTGAGAGAAAATGAGCAATCTCCACAGTCCTGTCGGTCACAAGTCTCCAAGTACGCATTCGTTTTAAATATATCGAGACTTTCTACCTCTACCAAGCTTTCAGGGAGTGAGTTCCAGGTTCCTGCTATCCGCTGGGTGAAAGACTCTCCTGCATTTACCATCTAATCCTTTACCAGTTATTTTAAATCTTTGGTTAGAATACTCAGCTGTGGTAAATTTTGGTAAACTTCAAATGCTAAACAACAACGATAAATATAACATCCACCAGCTTTGTATTCGTATACATATAATACATTGTGCAAATCGAAGTGATTCTAAAAATGGTTCTACATTTTTAATGCCAGGAGCAGGTCTGTCCAAATGCTGATGCCCCATATCTCAGAATAGGACGATAGGTTACATAACACACCTCCCATTACGCCACCGTCTGCTACTTCTGTTCTCTTCGAACCCATCCAATCTTTCCGCACTGACATTTTCCAGTCCTGGCAATGTCCTCAGAAATCCGTGTTGCACTCTCTCCAGTGGAATTACATCTTTCCTGCTATGTACACAGTAGGGAAGTTGAATTTTAGCTAGAATGAAACACAGTCTGATTGGATGCACCCTGCTCGCATGTTCTATACTTCGGCTAACACAGAAAAAACATTGCTTGCCCATTTAACCATATTATCTATGTTAAAGTATGTGCAAAAGTACACCCCACGATCCCCGTTCTTTCACCCATTTAAGATTTATTGCATATTGCCTTGTTTTTTACACTTTCCAAAACACATGTTTTTCAGATTGAATTCCATTTTACACCTCTCTGGTCAAATGACCGTTTCTTTATATCTCCCTGCAGCCTAATTGTTTTCTTTCATTTTTGGGTATTTATTGCCCATGCCTCATTACCCTGTGAACTGAGTGGCTTGCTTGGCCGCTTCAGAGAGCTGTAGTTCTAGAGTCACGTGTAGGCCAGGGCAACTAACCCAGAGCAGATTTCTTCTTGTGGAGAATTGTTTCATGATCATCATTTGCCTTTTCTAAAATTCCAGATTTTTATCGAATTCAAATATCACAGGCTGCCGTGGTGCGACTCGAATCCAGATCACCAGAGCGTTATCCTGGGTTTTCTGGATTATATATGACTGGATGACAGTACCATCGCCTCTTCCCTATCAAACACATGACCAAAATATGTGCCATCTTCTTCATCATATCAGTATATTTTAGTCTAAAGTGGGGATATCGACTACAAAAACCAGGGGCCCAATACTAAGCCTGGTGAAACATTGCTAGTAACAGTTTCCATTTGCAAAATATACACACCAGTCATTCATAGCTCTTTCTTCTTGTTGACAATTCAATTTGGATCTGATTACTACTGTTCCTTGGAGCAAAAGCACTTTTACTTTTTGACGAGCCTCCCATGTGGAACTTTGTCAAACGCCTTGCTAAAATTCACATCCACCGTACTACCCATGTCACCTATTTCTCACCCCCATAAAACAATCAATTGAGTTTGTCGGAATTGTCCTCGGGTTAATTAATCTATAATGCATTTCCTTGACGTCAAAGCATTCAATACTTCTTGTCTTAGCAATATGTAGTTTATAAAATATTTTGTTATCTCAATCACTAAATGCAGCGTATTTATCGACAGACACTTGTGAATACAACTGCAAAGATATCATTATGGACTCCTCTGTCGATCACAAAGATTGTGTTTCAGATCTCGAATGGAGCTGCCCGGGACTGGGCAACTCACCTCAACCCCAAATTCTAATCCTCGACCGACCGGATAAACGTACCCTGTTCCTATTTTGAAATTGAATCTTTAAACTCACCTGCTTTACAGCAGCCGATGCTGTGAAAACGCCTCCTCGATCCGATTCTGCACAGTTGGACTAAAGGCCTCAGGAATGGGCTGACATGCACAGTTCTGGCTTGCCTGAATGAGAATACCCGGCGGTGCAGGATCAACGAAAAATTCACCATCAGGAAATACGAGCAAAGTGACAATCTGACCCTGATTGCCAGGAGAATGCCAAGTCAGATTGTTTCTATTCCCTCATCATTCTCCCCTTCTCCTTTCATTCGCTGTAAAAGCCGATAAGTTCAAAAAGGATGGCGAGGAAAGATCCGAGAGAAACCCAGAATTTTCGATTTTATTCGTGAAATCTGTCTCTTTTCAGAGATCTTTATTAAAAGTTTAAATTTTATTTCTTAGTCACAAGTAAGAGCAATGTCACTGCCCAGGGGAGGGGAAGAACTGTAGAGGGGGAGCGGAAGCATGGGGACACTGAGGCAGCACAAGGGGAGGCGAAGCATTGGGGCTCCAGGGGCTTAAGGATGGGAGGGCAGGGGTTGATGGGGAAGAACATTAGCGGGCTTTTTGTGTGTGAAGCAGATAGGCTGAAGCTATTTCAGAGAAGCTGATATGTGTCGACTATGAGTGGGGCAAGGACTCCGCGATAAGAGGGGAATGAAGCCATTTTTGCAGATCACCCATCCTGAGGCTTTTCAGGATCATTTTCCTCTTTTTTTCGCTCTAGCCAGCAGTTTGGCAAAAACTGGCAAAATTCTCCTCCCGAAGCTGGAACCTGGGCTGGAGAATGAAATAATGAAGAGGGAATGTGAAGACTGTTTTAGTAAGGTGCATACAGCACTGACCACGGTAACTGCCGTGAGCACTGCCCCTTGAGCCGGAATCTAACAAGAAGGCTGTAAGGTAAGGAAAGAGAAGAAATCTGGCTAACAATAGAGCAGGATAAAAAAATTATTAACATTTTGCTTCGATCAACTAATTGATTGTGTATTAAAATGGAGACCGTGTAATTATTATGGGGAGAGGAAGGAAGCATCAAATCAACAATCGACAATCTTTACAAAAACTGATATTCCATTGTGCTCACAAGTGATGTTAATAACAATATTGGGATTCTTACCAGATCCAAAATATCATCCTGAGGAAACGCCCCGAATGACTCAAAAAAAAAAGCTGATACAATAATTAACATCATTCAGACATAATTGGATATGTTTTCATAAGGGAATAGGCAGCAGGAATGATGCTTACCCTTATGCAATCCTAGGACAAGTGTAAAAGTGTAATTCAATGTGAGGGATCCCAGGCACTGGTTGGTGCTTTCTTCCATTTATATAAACCGGGATGATTTTCTGCCGTCAAGTTGGCCCCGCCTGAATGGAGTAAATTTCGTTCATGCGTTCCTGAAATTGGTCACGTGTCCCAATGTTTGCCTAGCCCCCCAACACCCACCCCCTCCCCCATCCGCTCATTATAACACATTTTCACCTTCTGTTTACACAGAGAATTATCCCAATGAGTCCAGCGGCTTTCTCTATGTAACCTCGTGACTCAGTGGGTAACTGAACTAGATGCTGTGTGTTTTTTAGGTTCCATCCCTGGTCTTGATGGTCAGCCAAGGCGCCGGTGCCAAACCAAACGATTCGAGCATATTCCTGGTGAGTCTTATGATGGTGATGCATATTTCCAGGCTACATCATTCATGTAAAATTAACTGGCACTTCTTCAGTCAACTGCAACGGTAAATAGTGAAATACCAAAAACTATCTACTATTTACCATTGTTAATTCACTTTCTATCAAATAGGATCGCTTAGATTAATGAAGAAAAGGACATGAAGAAAGCTGAAATTTACACATCGCACATTGCTTCACACATCATGTGATTATTCGAAAACCGTGCTCATAGTGGTGTCACTGGCAAGGGCATTATTCAAGTTTTAAAAAGTTAAAAGTTTATTAATTAGTAGGCTTACATTCACACTGCAATGAAGTGACTGTGAAAATCCTCTAGTTGCCACACTTTAATGCCTATTCGGGCACACTGAGTCAGAATTTAGCACGGCCAATGCGCCTAACTCGCACATCTTTGGACTGTGGGAAGGAGCGGGAGCATCCGGAGGAAACTCACGCAGACACAACAGGGAGAACGTGCGGAATTCACGCAGATAGTGACTCAAGCCGGGAAATCAAACTCTGGTCCCTACTGCTGTGAGGCAGCAGTGGCAACCATTGTGCCACCGTTTTTATTCTCTATCCATAATTACATTGAGAAAATGGTGGTAAACCGCTACCTGAAACCTTATGTCCATCCACACGACTGTAAGGGTGGGAGTTCCAGCAGTTTGATCGATTAACAGTGAGGGGATGACGATCTAGTTCCAAATCAGGATGATGTCAAAGGAGCTTGTGTTGTTTGGGGGCTATCTTGCAAATGAGAATGGAGCGTTGCTGCAACATAGAACAATAGATGGACTATTGCAGAATAACCATATCCAGAAAAATCGCAGAATAAAATTAACAACCAGCTCTGCTGACTGAAAATCCCAGAAGAGCAAAATAATGAAACCCAGTTTATAGAAAATATATACAGACTTACCGGGAACACCAGTTGCTGCTAGGTTGGGATAATAAATCATTTGAACTTGAAAGATGAACTGTTTTATTTTCCATTCCAAATTATCACTCTTGTTCATTTCATCCTCACCTGGAACAGACGAACCCGGTTAGTGTCGGTGATGACGCTCTACCTGATAGTTTGGAATGACGCCCTGAAATGATTCTCTTATAAATAGAAATTGGATATCAGCTGCTGATTGAAGCAGGGTCCACTGAGACTGGCGTTAATTACAGTCACCGAACAGGCAGATTGAATTAACCTCTTTCAAACGGAATCATTTTTGTCACAACTTAAATTTAAACGGGTGTGAGGTAAACTAGCTTGTCATTTTTACTCCACAAGGAATAGAGCAGGTATGTGCTTGCAGATGCTCCATAGTGGCGGTCACACAGTGTGTCTGAACTCATACAGATTCCACAGGGGGAAAACACACAAAGTTACGCAGGCTCTATTCACCGAGACTCCAAACGGACTGTAACAAAATAGGTCTGAACTTGCAGCCACTCTACTGCGGGAGTCACAGTTTGTTTCTGAAACAAGAATATAAAATTTACAGGATACAGAAACACAGCAACCATGAAAACAAGGACGAGAAACTGAGACTCTCCAAACTGTGAGAGGGGGTTAGAATGGTAGAGGGACAAACAAAAGAGAGAGTGAGCGGAGGTGTGGGTAGGGTGAGGCGTGACTGAAAGATAGAAATGAAAGGAGTGAGATGAATGAAGTGAGAAAATGATGATGTGAGACCCACAGTGAGGGAGGGAGATATAATGTGACTGAAGGGAAGTCACATTTACTAAGAAATAAAACAGCCTCTCAAGCCTGTTGTGGAGCAACGAGAGGTGGTCGATGTCAAATTGTCAGCAACAGTCTGCGTCCATTAATTGGACGGGGGAAAGGGGTCACTGTATTTCTTCCGCTAGTCGTTTTGTCAGTTTCTCACTAACCAATGATTGACTCATCTGGGGAAAAGCAGTTTCACCTCAACATGTGAGGAAATTCTACCGCGAACCCCCAGCTAAAAATTTTGGAGTTGCCACCCCCCGAAAGGACTTGGGGGGAAATTCTCAAACTACAGACAGCCCCCAACAGTCACCCTATCTTACAGGGAATGTGAGAGCTGATTTTTTTTGACTAAAATTTCACAGCACAGCAGCAAATAATTAACTCTACCGACTAATGAGCAACTCGGGGTGACCACATTATGAATCGCCCGTCGGATAGATACATTTTATGTATTTATAAATTAAACATATAAATGTCATGTAGATGGGAGCTTCTATACCCTTTCCCCCCTTAGTTGCTCTTACATAGGATGTGGGTGTTGCTAACCAGGCCTGCATTTATTGCCCAGCCATAAGGCAATAGTTTCGTAGTGTCAGAAATGCCTGAAATTATTGACGTTTTCGGTATAGAAGCCAAACAGTTATCAAATTCAGGTGATCATCGTAACAGAACCTAGGCTGAATATTGTTCAAGGCGCTCATGTGGCAGGCAAACATTAAAATGGAGAGAGATTGGTTCAAAATTGCTTAAAGCAATGCGGCAGTCTATTCGCACGTATAGCTACAGACAATATCTGAAATGCATATTCTATATCTCTCTCCCTCTCTCTTTCCCTCTCTTTACTCGTCTCTGCTAATCTATTTGTTACTCTTTCAGGCCTCTTTCACTTTTTATCGGCTTCTCTCTCCTTGTCTCTCGATCTCTCTTTGTTTACATTTCCCGGATTCTCCTCTCTCTATGAATTTCTCTCTTTCAATCTCTACCTTGCATCATCTTCTCTTTCACTTTCACTCCCACATCTCTCCTGCGCACTCTCGCTCTGTTTGTGTTTCTGTTTCTTTCTCTCTGGTAACTTGATAGCACAGAATTCCAGTGTTGCTCAGAGGGAGACATGTTGTTGAAACTTTCTGTTTTACATTCATCAGGCCAAATGCAAGCATGCCAAATTTCAAACGATCACAATTTGGGGTGGCACAGTGGTTAACACAGCTGCTTCACAGGTCCAGATACAATTTCAGCCTTGGGTGACTTATGTGTGGAGTTTGCACATTCTCCTCCTGTGCGTTCCCCCCGGGTGTTTCACAGCCCAAAGATATGCAGGCCATGCTAAATTGCCCTTTAGTGTCCCAAAATGTGTGGATTACGGGGATAGGGCCTGTGCGGGATGCTCTGTCAGAGAGTTGGTATAGATTCAATGGGCTGATTGGACTCCTTCTGCACTGGGATTCTATGAATTTATGCAACATGTAAAAAAGATGCTGGTTGTTTGAAAAGTCTAACAAATGGGAAATTATACGTTCACATATCTCTTCAAACTCATAACTCAAAAAAGACACAAGCCTTGAACATATTATTTTTGCTCCCAAAGTCCCCTTAAATGGTTGTAAGTCAGAATGAGCAGGCATAAATATGTCACCTGCAGCTGTGTCTCTTGCTGCCACCTTCCTCCCTCATGGTCTTTTCATTTTTTTAAAAAAACAGGATGTGGCCAATGGAAGGACCAGTTTACTTTCTTGCCCATCCACAATTCTCCTTGATAAGGTGACGGAGATCTGCCTTCTTAGCTGTTACACCCACAGAGCTGCTGGGAAGGGAGTTCCAGTACTTTGACCCAGTGACATTGAGAGAGCAGTGATATTGTTGCAAGAGGGTAATTTTGGTTGCTTAAAGGAAAACGTCCAGGGGGTGATGGTCTGATGTGTCTGCTGCCCTGGTCATACCAGCTAATTGTGTTTGTGTGCTTGGAGGTCTTTTGAAGAAGGTTTAACGAGTTTTGGCATCTCTACCATTGTGTGGAGCAACTGAATGTTTAAGATGGTGGTGGTGTACCAGGCAATTGGCATACTTTGTCTTGGGTGATGTCACACTTCTTGAATGTTATTGGAGCCACTAGAATATTAGACCAAATCCCTAACTTGTTCCTTGTCGATGTTGGATATGATTTAAGGAGTCGGTAAGCCGCAGAAATCCCAGTCTCTGTCCTGTTTGTTTTAGCTACCGTATTTAAATGATTGTTTCAGCTCAGTTTCTGGTGAATAGTCGCCCACAGGATGTTTACTGTATCATTCAGCGATGGTGATGCCACTGAATGTGAGATATTCTGTTATCCTTTCTGTTATCTGGCTTCCCCTCTGTCTTCCTCTCTGTCTCTCTTTCTCGCAGTCTTTGAGGCATTTTCTCTTCTGGTATCTTTTTATGCATTCGCTGCCCCTTCCCCACCCGCAAATGAATTCCTGAAATTCTGAATGAAATGATTTGACAAAGAACACATGTACATTTAATGGGAGTGACTATCAGACGCAGAGGACGGAGGACTGAAATCGAGGGTGATAGGTAAATAATAAATATTTTGAATTAGTTTTTCCTACTCGTCAAGGACTACAGTTGTTCAAGGGCAATTAGGAAAGGACAATAAATGCTGGTCTAGCCTGTGACACCTATTAAAAAATGCTTTTTTAAAAAAAAGTTAGGTAATTTCTAAGATTAAATTTAATCATTCATTGATTAATTTAGTATAACTTTATTTTTCTGTGTATAAGTCACGTTTATTCAACTGTATGTCAGTTGCCGTGCCCATTTTAACAATTAATTTCAACATGTTTGGATAAAGTAATAGATTCCAAATTAAATGCAACTTTTCTTTCACTTTTATTTATCTGTTAATTGATTGTCACTTCCTATAATCTTTAATCTCCTAGCGAAACTATAATCGTCATCATTGCCATACCACGTTCAATGCATGTTCAACACGCATCAGGACGCTAAGCAAGAATATGATAATATAAGTAGAAAACAACAATTCGTACTGCAGAACAGGACTATGCAGATTGTTTGGCAATTAGACTATGATCAGTAGAGGCATTGACATGGAATATACATCAGGCGACTTACAATTAACTGCCAAGCGTTGTTTGCAATTTAAACCAGGCAGTTTGAACCCGAGTGATCAAAGCATTGTACTGAGGAATCAAACAACAAATGGTTGACACTACTTTTGTTTAGCTGAAACAACAGCAATTTCCTTCCTTTGATGATTTAAATCCACAAACTAATCGCAAGTCCAATACCCTCTGTTGTAAATTATTTTGAACATAACAATTAAATGCAAATTTTACTCTTTTACATAAGCAAATAATTACTATTACATTTGTTCCTTTGTTTAGAATATACCGAGTTCTTATACATTTATTGTAAATTAATACTTTATTTTAATACTGTATGTCAACATTTAACCATACTTAGATTCCACGTTATATTTGTTACGTATTGTAGTGAAGAATTAGCAATTTTTTCTCATTCTCCTGTATAATTTTTTTTATCATTCTCAAATACCAATTAACAGTAACTTCATTCGCCGGTGTACTACTTGTCATGTCCAACTAAAACATTATTGTAACTTTATACATGTGCCAGTCCTCTTGTCCAAATTCATAACGAACAAAGTGTCGATCTTGTGTATTATGATATGCATTTTTAAGACTTTCGGTTCTCACGCAGTCCCTCATTGTAGTTTGTTATAGGTGCCAATGTATATTTAAAAAATGACTTTATCACGGTATGAAACTGTTATCAACTCAATTATACAATTTGATGTTACATTATTGTAATGTACTTACTGTGCTTTCTTCATCATGCTGAATTTGGATGTTAACTACATCGTTTTCAATCACCGTATTGATCAAAAGACAGCACGGTGGTACTCAGTTGTCTCACAGTGCCAGCGACCTAGGTTCAATTACGGCCTCAGGTGACCATCTGGAGTGAAGTTTGCATGTTCTCCCCTGTCTGCGTGGGTTTCCTCCGGGTGCCCCTGTTCCCTCCCACACTCAAAAAATGTGCAGGGTTGGTTGATTGGCTATGGCAAATTGTCCCTTAGTGTCAGGACCATTACCAGGATAAATTTGTGGGGTTACGGGGATAGGGCCTGGGATTGTTGCTGGTGCAGGCTCGATGGGGCGAATGGCCTCCTTCTGCACTATAGGTATTTTATTCTGAAAAAAAAACGTAATTCATTGTTACTGACGCTTTTGTGTATTAATTATCACACACAATGTATTAGTTAATGCGAACTGGAACTCCCTTTTGCATCAACCATTGATCTATATTTGCAATTAAATGTAATTTTATCCCCCAGTATTTAGTTGCTATGCCTAACTTGATAATTAAATGAAATACCAGATCCCGAACAATAGACAGTGTTCATTTTGATAATTAGCTGTTTTTTTTAGCTTGTGAATTGTCTTCAAGCTAAAATGAATTATTCCCAATGTCTTCGTCCGGCTGTGCATTGGTTACTAAGAATTGTCAGTAATGTTAGCCAGTGTATTTGTTATAACGTATTGTCCAACTAACTGTGAAATTAGTTCTGAGTATACGTTCATTTTATTAGTTATTGTAGTAATACTCCCTGGTCTACTTGTTCTCAAAACTCATTTATCCAGCTGCCATATCGAGCTAAACAATGAAAAATAACTTTATTCCGCTGTTCGTTTGTTGTCAAAGGTCAATTTAAATAAATGTAACATCGTTCACTTGATTATTTGTGCATCTAATTGACTTTCTTGGCCACAAAGTTAAACCCCGTACAGTAACTTCATATGCAGCTTACTGTTGTTTCGAACTACTTTTCCCGTTTTGCTATTAGATATAGCCTTTTAACTATTAACTGTAAACTGTATTTCTCATTTGTTCCCATTATAAGAACTAGTGAATAATTTTAACGTTGCTTGCTTTTCTATTTGTCGTCCTGACAATTTTTTAGATATATCTCTTCTTTATTCTCTGTGTGTTGTTCATTATTTCCAAACTAACAATTTAAAGCAGCAATGTTTAAAGTAGAACTTTTTCAGTTTGACTTGGGTCACCGCCTTTGCCACTCCAACTCGTCTTTCTTGGCCAATTCTCCAGCACGCGCCATACGGTCTGAATCTCCCGGGAGCTGATGGTCCGCTGCTTCTTGTAACTTTAAACATGTGCCAGTTATTTTACCCAAATTCATAATCAACAGTCCAGCGGGAAAACTCGCAGGCAATGCGCTTGCAAAAGTCATTGACCGACAAGTTCATGGTGCCCGTGGCCTTGGAGGAGATGCTGATATCCGGGTGAATGTGGTTTGTCACTTTGTAGATGTAGATGAGGCGACTCTTTCCCAGTTTCTCTCCTTTTCTTGCCGCTCTTGAGCGCCGGCTTCTTGATTATTTTATTTGCCCCCATCTTGCCAGCTGCTGCTCCTTTATGATCCTCCACTGTAGTTAATGACCACTACATCCTCGTTATCAGGGCCAATTTAACCACGAACACATTTATAAAACAGAGTGCTTGTTGTACTCAGTGCAAAATTAAATCTGATTTTGTTCAACGATATTTAGCAATTGAACACGACTTTATTCTCTTCTGTAATGTTAAGACCAATAGTACAGTTACCTGTAACATTATTGTTAACGAATAAAGAGGATGAAATAATCCTACTTAACTGCAAACTATTACTTGATGACCTGTGTAGTGGGATCTTGCCCAATTTAACAATTAACTATAATAATTGTTCATTTTATATTGGGTACCAAGCCTATTTTAACCATTAAAAGCAACTTTTACATGTCCAGGCTTAACAATTAGCAATAACTTTGTTGTAGGCAACAGTCATCAAGCTCAATTTTAACAATTCAATGTGTTTTGATTCCCATGTGCTTTGCTTATTTAGGCAAATTACTAATTCATCAGAACGTACATTGCGTCATGTCCAGTTTATCAACAATCGGTATCAAGTTCAGCTGTGTACTGGTTACGAAACCCGATCTCACAATTAACTATAACTTCAAGTCTCTGTATATTCATCATTAAGCTCATTAAAAAGCTTAAAAACTACTTTTTCATCTGTGTAATATGCATTATCTGAAGCATCATATTAAGCACTATATCTTTTTTTAAACAATTGTTTCCTTTGTGCTGTGTATTGTGACGCTACTATGCCTTTGCAGGTTTTTCAAGCATACCATTGCATTCTATTGGTGCTGTGATATCTGTAACCGGTATCCTCTAATTGTTACTGAAGCAATATAACGGACATCATGCTGATTTCAACCTGGACTCGTGTCGTGTCCTGTGGTTTAATGGTCCTTCGGAGATTGCTGAGTGGAGTTTGATTTGGGGATGACTGATATGTGAGGTGTTATGTCTGAGGACAGTTTCTTTCACAGAGAACTCCAGTTTTTAGTTTTGCTTCTCTGTTGCTCTCTCTCCACAGAGGCTGCTGAAAATTCCAGGATTGGGAAGCCTCGGGGATTTAATCCAACATTCAAAAGGACCAATTCACTGCAGTTGTAATGAAAAAGGAAAATCCAGCATCATTCGAGCATATTTGTTTTATGCTAACTTATCAGCTGTCTAACCACCTGACCTAAACCGACTTCCAACTGTAACTGTATTTCCCTGTCCTTTGTTGTGAATCTCAATGTTAGCACAGGGTGAGTGGATCAGAGGACAAAGATTTTCTGACAAGCTGATCATAAATATTGCATTTATGGTCGTTTTGTGCTTTTTTAATCATCCAATAAATTGAGTTAAGAGTATGTGTCATGGGGGAGAGACAGACAGGGAAAGGGGAAAAGAGAGATGGAGAATATACTTAATGGAGCATCATCGCAAGGGAAGATGCCCATTTGTGAAAACCTTGTGAGCACTGTTTGTCCAGATCACTGGCAAGTCTTAATCAATTGTTAGTGAGTTTAACTGGCAGCATTATAGTAACAGACATGACAGGATGCCTCCGTTCCTGAGAATGCATACCATGTGACACGTTGAAACTCTTGAGCGCCGGCTTCTTGATTATTTTATTTCTGCAGGAAGAGCTGTAAACTTAAGAGTTTGAGCTCTGAGATCCGAAGTTTGAACAGAAAGTAGTTAACAGTATAGCAGTGAAGCTAGAAGTTACCTGGCTAACAAGTCCCACGAAATGCTATGGCACAGGTTTCACAGATGAACGCCAGACCGCGAAGGGGGTCCATCAGTTCGTGTGAGTGTCCATTTAGAACTTGAGAAGCGGCATTCAGAGAGTCCTTGTGTGGTGGCCAGACATAGCGCAATATATGACAACAGGGTGACTTCGCTGTACAGGGTCAAGAATGTTACTGAGTGGCTGCAGAATATTCTGAATGGGGTGGTGGTTGGTGGTATGGAGCTGGAGACGAAGAACCAAGGCCGTGGCGCACATCAATATCAATTTGGGACGAAGAATGAGTTTCTGCAAATAGATTTTAGCAAGCTGGGAAAGAAACTGAAACATAAGAACTCAAAAGCTCTCCAAATTGCTCCTCCCAGTGGAAGACCATAATGACTGCAGGAATAGGAGAGAGCAGATCACTATGGCTGGAGAGATAGTTCCAGAGCGAGGTTGTTACATCACTGGAACATTGAGACAGGTTCCAGAGAAGGTTGAAATTGGACAAGACAGCACGAGTGAAACCAACACTGTTATTGTTGGGAGTGTACGTTGTGGGGTCTGCTGAAAGACATTTGACAAGAATTAAACTTGAGCACAAATGCAGAAGGGAGATAATCAAAGCTGAAAGCAATAAGTGAATGTGGAAACAAAGTAACAAAGGTCTCCGTTGATGGGGGAACGATACAGATCCTCGCTGGATAGAACGTTCACGAGCAAACACAGGGGCAAGTGAGCCCGAATGATTGTATCCCGGGCTTGCCAATTCTATGTAGATGATTATTTCAATAAATTGAAGTAATACATTCGGCCTCGTGGCCATTTCAGACTCGAGGCTGAATTCATTGGATGAGATCGTATCAGGTGTAAACCTGATTTCTTGGCTCTCTCATGATTTTACTGACTCATCACACTGAGCGCGACAGTAAGATTGTTCCCAGGGTCTCATTCTCGCATCTCTGGTTATTTACACAGTACAGGTGATCAGCTTCACTAGGCACATGTCGCCAAATCCACGACTTCAAAATTTTATTCCGGATCCGCAATTATAGCTATTTTATATATAACAGAAAAGTAATAGTGAGAGCACTGACCACTATGGGGAACCCCATTACCTATTTCTTTCCAATCAGTAAAACAATTTCATAGAATCCATGCAGTGCAAAAGGATGCCAGTTGGCCCATTGAGCACCGATAACAACCTCACTCCAGGCCCTGTCCCCAAAATCCCACGCATTTATCCTACTTGTTCCCCATGACACTAATGGGCAATTTAGCATGGCCAATCAAACTAACCCGCACGTCTTTGGACTGTGGGAGGAAACCGGAGCGCCCAGAGGAAACCACGCAGACACAGGGAGAGCGTACAAATTCCACACTGACAAATTGAATTGGGATTTGAATCTGAGTCCCTGCTGCTGTGAAGCAGCACTGCTAATCACTGTGCCACCCTGTTGCATCTGTCTATCCAGAGTACCACTGTGGATTTAAACTAGCATGAATCTAATTTCCCAATAATTTATGACCAATTTTTTTTAAGGTCAGTGTATACAACAGCCAGTTTTACGTCCATTAATCCTCCTTTAAGTCAAAACTAATTTTAGTTGTGAGATTATTGAAGAATCCTTCAAGCATTGTCTCTGTTTACAACAACGGTTCTCACTAAGGTTTCACTCGCAACAAGAACTTCACGTTCTCATTTTCTACATTTCCCGCAGGTGTCCATGCAGGCAAAGGAGCTGAATCTAGTCAGTCGTCCAGACTCTCTCCATATCACTCTTTGCCAGCTTAATCAGTGAACAAAACCTCACAGCTCATTACTGTGAACTGTAAGGTTGGAGATTCAACTGATTACAATACACAAGAGGCTATTCTGCCCATCTGTTACACGGAGATGCTCGGAAATGTGCGTGTGGTG
>JARDVH010000084.1:83140328-83151153 GCA_030324005.1 Negaprion brevirostris | reverse complement strand
CTCCTAGTTTCAAGTTTTCCCACCACTTAGAATCAAAATGGTAAAATAGGGCCCAGTGGATGGACTCTCTGATTGACATCTCTCCATCAATCCAAATGTTTGTGGAGTAACATGAGTTTCCTAAAGCTTAGAAAAGTGACCGCTGAAATGGAGGTGACTTTGAGCACAGATCAGGTGGGGATTTAAACTTGTAATTGTCCCAGCTGACTAAATCCTTACTTATTGTGGCTGCTATCTCAGTTCCCCTGGTAAAAGTCCAACAGAGATTTCTAGAATTTTTAGGAATAGCATTCTTCATCCTTGGAGGCTTTCAGACTGACAACATCAGTGTGGGATGTGTGGCCTCTGATGTGTTTGACAGCAGATCAGAAGAGGAAGACCCCTAGCATCCAAGGCAGTGATGATGTGCAGTAGTTGGATCAGCACATCTACAGGAGAGGGGATCACAGGAGCAAGGGTATGATTTACCTTACTTTCCTACCCAGCTCTGCTTCCCTGTTCTATTCTCCTTGCCCTCATTCCTGCCAATATATGACTGATCACAATGTATGGCAATTGCCTTGTTAAGAGAATTATGTGTTAAATGTGTGACATTAATTGTACTATAAATAGAGACAGGTGAAACACTTTGAGGACGGTGCTTCCTGTAGGTTAGTAGCACTGAGGAGTGTCTTACAATAAACCAGTTTGAATCTAAAGATCAGTGTGGAGTTATTCTTCCAACATAGCTGCTTACTGTGAGTAACATTTCCTATCTTTCCTTCCTCTTCCATCATCTCTCTTCTACAATCTGTTCTCTCCCATCTGTGTTGCTCTCTATTCTATCTTTCTCTTTCAGTGAAAGAGTTAATAATCACACAAGTTTAAAAATCACATAATCTGCTATGAGAAACAAAAGAGGTTTTCATAAAAGTCTTCACAGACTTATCTGAGAGAATTCATTAAATCAGACATTGGACCTGGGAGGAGGAGTGATATACACAGACACAGCCAAACTGGAACATTATGATAATTTGTAACAATGATGAATTAGGTCAGTTAACATGATTAAGTCTTCTTGCTGATTAGATATTGTAATAAAGAAGTGTGTAATGATTGTGATTCATTTTAATATTTGTACCTTATGTATGATGTAACCTTAATCAATAGCTAGGAATGGATAGAGATACCCCAATATCTTGACTGGTATATGCTAATTACTCATAGTCGAACATGAAACTATAACTGCTAGTATATTCCCGAGTTCTAGACTCTGGATAGTTACTGGCTCTGACCTGTGACTTTCCAGTGTCCTTGCAATATTGCTTGAATTAAAACAGCTGTTTAAGAGAACTCTGTGACTTGATATGGTTACTTGAAGAGCACAACGATTTTGATCAATTAACAGACTCAACATTAAAGCCCACATCAAATTTGAGACAAGCTGGATCACTCAGGCTGACTGGGGATATCACTTCAGTTTGTGAAAAATCAAGAGTACTACAAATGGCAACAGGGTAAAGGTGGGACTGGAATGCAGCAGATAAAAAGATAGGAATTCAATAGAAACATGATACTCAGTTAAAAATGTATGAGCATCCTAGCAAACTTGATGACCACCTGACTGTGGAATCAATGTTAATGTTTTCAGAGGTTCCTATTTACTCTGATGATTACTGTGGAATTTTGTACATTAAGCTATCCACCTGAGAAACAAGAGGGTAGGAAGGAAAGCCAACATCTGGATATCGGGTCAAATGACACCCATCAGTCATTGGACACAAGTAATTGTGCTGCATAGGGATGAAATGAGACAGAGCGTGAGGTTTTTATGCTCCTAGAAAGGCTAGGCACGCCAATCTGAATTGCTGATCAAGATCCAGATAGTCTGAGAAAGGATGGGACAATAGGATGGGAAGCAAATACTGTAGCCTCCAAAGAGAGTGGCGATTTGAGAGGGAAGTAAAAGGGACAGTCTGTTCATAACACCCTCCTGAAATGGGACTCAGAAACAAAAAAGACTCAAGAGGGCAATTTGAGTATTAAAGGGATATACGATTCAAATACTGAGTTTATGGAGATAGTTAAATAATGTCATGGAACCTGGCCTTGAAGGCCAGTATTGTCAAGAACTATGTAAACATGTAATAGATAAGACTTGATTGTAGCAATATTAGGTGTTACCATCTCCATATCTGTGGATATCAAAACTTACCGAATGTCCAAACATGTTAGGGTTGGGAAAACTAAGATTTTACTGCACGATGTGACAATGGTATCTCTAGGAGTAACCTCCAATGTTTTGGGTTTATTAACAATTTTACATTCAATGTGCCATGATCATCCTAATGCCATTAAATGGGCACAAGTCCAACTGCAGAGAATCATTTATGATTAAACTTACAGGATTGCTCCTGAATCACAGATACTAGACAAAAATAATATACTGGGTGATATCAGGGGATTGTTTGGGAATGCAAACTGAGTAGTTAATTCAGTACAGTAGTCTGATCTGAATGGCTATTTCTCCTGGGTTGCCACACAAGTTGGAAAAGGACTATAATATGGAGCCTTTGAATCAAGTATGCACTCACGGCCATAAACCTACAGGGTGAGGGACTCATAAAAACATTTAATCAATTAACTGAAGAAGTAAATAAGACCACTGAGGCCCAAGTCAAAGGGTGGGTTGTGATAATCTCACCAGAGGTCTGATAGATGAAGTTAGGTCTGACATTGAAGGTTTGCAATTTAAAGTTTATTTATTAGTCACAAGTAAGGCTTACATTAACACTGCAATAAAGTTTCTGTGAAATTCCCCTCGTTGCTGCATTCTGGTGCCTGTTTGGGTCAATGCACCTAACCAGCATGTCTTTCAGACTGTGGGTTAAAACCAGAACGCCTGGAGGAAACCCAGGCAGTCACAGGGAGAATGTGCAAATGCCACACAGACAGCGACCCAAGCTGGGAATCAAACTTGGGTCAGAACCACTCCTCAACATTTAGGTGTCTTCCTATATAAAATGAACTTTCTTAACATTCACCAAGGCCGACATGAATTAGTGGTCTCGACCAGAAGGAGATCGAGAGGTGAAGAGGGCTGGGGTCACAGAGCTGGGTCTAAAGGATACATGACCCACAAGGAGGACCTTGTATATGTGAGACAGAATTCTGTTCAGAATCAGAGCATTATATAATGTGTGTTTGTCAGACCCTCAAGCTTCAAGGGAACACCAGGTTGATATTTTACCATTGAAGGAGACATTTAAAGCAGTGCAGGTGGGCCCTCCTTATAATTACCCCAGAGACAGCGATTATCTCTGAAGGTTTATTTTGTGAAACTAATCACAGCTTTTTCTGCGTGTGACTCATTGACGTAGGGGAGTTCTACCAATCCAGATGAGACACTCGGGAAAATTGTCCGACAGGCCATGTGAGAAGTTATGGAAATCATCCATGAATATGTCAGGTGCTCCAAAGAACAGACCCATAAGTGGCATAAACATGTGAACCTAGCCACCCAGATTGCCACCAGATTAAAACAATCAGGAACACACCATTGGTGGGAAGTATTTGTTTCAAGAACAGCAGGAACTGCCTCACCAGTTGGTGAAAAATAATCAAGATGGGAATGACTGTAGAGGTTGGGGTAGACTTCCTATGGTTCCCTGTTTAAGAAAGGGAAAAGTTAGAAATTGAAATGTACCTTTCAACATCTGAACAACGGGCCACCTGAATTCTGAGAGGTATTCTCAACATTATATTGGTCTATATAGGTGGTAACCCGGTGGCCCAAAGAGGGACTAAAAGGGTTAATAGTTCCAAGTTTACAAATCACATAAGCTGCAATCAGAAAAAAAAACGGAGGTCTTTATGAAAGTCTTCACAGATAAGCACCAAGACTTTTAGTCTGAGAGAATTCATTAAATCAAACATCTGGACCTGAGAGGAGGAGTGTTATACACAGACACAAAATGGGACATCAGTGATGACTTGTAACAATGATGAATTGGGTCAGCTGGGATGATTAAGTTTCCACGCTGATTAAGCAAGCATGTAATTATTGAGATTGGTTTTAATATCTGTACCTTATGAATGATATAAAGGTTTAAAGTTTTAAAGTTTATTTATCAGTTTCACAAGTAGGCTGACGTTAACACTGCAATCAAGTTAACTTTAATCAATAGCTATGGATCAATTGGTATATGCTAATTACTTGTAATCAAATTTGAAACTAGAACTGCTTGTATATTCCTGATTCTGAACTCTGGATAGTACTGGCTCTAACTTGAGATTCTATATAGCTTGAATTAAAAACAGCTGTTTAAGAGAACTCTGTGGCTTGGTCTGGTTACTTAGTTAATCACACACTTTGTACTGGTAAAAGGAGTGTGATCAATTAAAAGGCTGAAACTCAAAGTCCGCAACATTCAGTAATTGGCATAAAATCATTCCTCTCATTCTTCCCATCTGGGGCCGTCATCAGTACTGTGGTTGTTTTCAGCTTCCTAGGTGATGTTTCAAAAGCTAGCATTAAAGATGTTAACACTTATATTTTAAGTTCCTGATATGGCCAATTTTAGCCAGATTGCACTAATAAAACCAACGCAAACTAGTGTAAACCCTCGGGCACAAACGTACGCATTTGAGGTTGTTGCATATTTGTCAAGGGATTTCTTTCACTAAAGCAAACTTATTTAAAAATTGTGTGACCAATTGAAGCAGTTTTATTTAAGGGTGGTGCATTGTGATCTGATTGCTTTTGTGATCAATGCAGTGTGTAAACATCTACAGGATAATTTCTTCACTCATTTTACATGTTTGTGTTCAATAAATGATGGGTGGGGCTTCGACAGGGAGCCCAGAGTCTGAGGAATTATATGTACGGCCCTGACAACTTTAATCCGAAGCGTCATTCAGACTCAAAACGCTGTCTCTATTCTCTCTCCACAGGTGCTGTCACACCTGCTGATTTTTCGAGCATTTTCTGTTTTTGTTACCTTACCACCTTTCACAGCTTGTTAAACTCACCAGAAGGCTGTAAAAGTGCCTAATCGGAAGATGAGATGCTGTTCCTCCAGTTTGCGCCATGAATCCAGACACAAAAACAATACTGACACCCACAGTTCCAATTAGTTACAACTTAATATCAAATCAAATTTTCAGGCTGCCATTTTACAGGGAGAAAAGCATTTTGTACATAGCTTTGGAACTTAACCCCTTAGAAACTGGATCTAATACAACAGGAACATTATGCAGTGATGTAGTGGTATTGTCACTGGACTAGTAATCTGACAAGATCTTGGGGATCTGGGTTCAAATTCTGCCATGACAGATGGTGAAATTTGAATTCAATAAAAAAATTCTGCAATTAAGGGTGGGATTTTACAGCCACGCTTGCCCCAATGCCAGAAAGTTCTACCCAATGTCAATGGACCTTTGTATTGTTTATATCCCGCCCACTACAATTCCCATGGCATGCGGATTGGGAAAATTCCATCCTAAGAGTCTAATGGTGACAACGCAACCATTGTTATTTGTTATAAAAACTCATCTGGTTCATCAATGCCCTTAGGGAAGGAAATTTGCCATCCTTATCTTGTCCGGCCTACATGTGACTCCAGATCCACAGCAATGTGGTTGACTGTCAAATGCCGTTTGAACTGCAGGGCAACTAGGGACGGGCAATAAATGCTGGCTCAGGCAGCAATGCCCACATCCTGTAAATGAAAAAGAAAAGTTGCAAGCCACAGCATAGTTAGCACTCATCTCTGTGTCAGAAAATTCTGGATTCAGTCAAACTCAAGAAACTTGGGCACCAGGGCTGACACTCCTGTGCAGTACTGAGAGAGTGCTGCACTGAGGTACCATCTGTCAGATGTGTTAACCAAAGCCCCATTTGCCTTTGCAGGTGAATATAAAAGATTCCATGACACCACATTATAGAAGACCAGGGGAGTTATTGCTGACGTCCTGGTCAATATGAATCCTGCATTCAACATCAGAAAAACAGATTATCTGGTAATTATAACACTGCTGTTTGGGACATCTTGCTGTGCACAAAATTAGTTGCAATTTTGCAGTGAGTACACTTCAAAAAAAACACTTAATTGGCTATTGAGTGTTTTTGGATTTGCTGTATTCATGAAGGTATTGATGTAAATTGAATTCTTTCTTTCTCAGGAAACATTCTGCTTCCTGTGAACTGGATATTATAAACCCATTGATGGAAAATGTAAAGCAGACCACAGTGACATTGATCAATATATTGTGTACAGGATTTTTACTGTAGGTTCCTGAGTGTAGTGGATAGTAACACACCATGTCAAGTAAGTCAGTTTTGATTAACTTGAAATAGTGAATTTATTGGGTTATAAATCTATACAGACAAACATCAACAAAATGTTGGGGGCTTACACCAAATTTTAAATCAACGAAAGTAACAAAGTATTTGAAAGATCTTTCCCAGAACATGAAATGAATCTTGGAGAGTGTAAGGTGAGCATATCACATTGTTATTACATCGAGGTATGATGAGCAGAGGGAACTCAGCTCTGTAGATACTTACCCCCCACTACCTCTCAATACTAATTCCCAACTCTCTGCTCTTTGAGCCTTCATTCACCATCACACGTATGTAGCTATCAATCTGGTTTAACCACTCCCTCATATCCACCTTCTACACCTTTGTTCCCAAAATCACCTTTACTTTCTTCCTTCCTGGTTGATCTCCCTGCTTCTTAAATCCAAGGGATAAAGATTTAGTGTTGCTGACACACACTGGTTTCGCCATCCACTGCCAGATCTCACTGGACCACATGAAGAACCAATGGTCCTGCTATCCTTTGTAAAACCTGCTCATTGCTCCAAGACCATCCTGAAGAGAAAAGATAACCAACAACCCTCCCCAAGACCAACTGTGTCTTTGTGAAAGTTATGATCCAGTTGCATGGAGCTCTGTTTAGACTCTATCTGGAGAACTGTGTTCAGTTCTGGGCACTGCACCTCAGGAAGGATATATTGTCCTTGGAGAGAATGCAGCGTAGATTCACCAAAATGTTCCAGGGGCTAAAAGGATTAAATTATGAGGACAGGTTGTACAGACTGGACTTGAATATATAAAATTAATTGGGCAATTTAACTGAGGTGTTTAAGATGATTAAATGAGTTGATAGAGTAGAGAGAAACTATTCCTGCTGGGGAAGTGTCAAGAACAAGAAGATAGAGCATTAAAAAATAGTTCAGGAAAAATTCACAGTGTAACAGAAACAGGTGGCCAGGCCTCAAGCAGAGATAACCATACGTGGCGACAGTGAAGATGGTGAAACAATCTTGACATTTCACAATGGAAGAGTTTGTCTTCCTCGTGCATTCATTATTCCATGTGGATGCAGAAGTGTGTGAAGGATTTAGTACAAACTCACTCCAATAGCGTTTCTCTCCTGCATGGGTGCATGGATGGATCCGGAAATAAGCCAACCATAAAAGCCTTGTCACGCAACTTACGTCAATAATTTATAACCAGTGTGGATCTGCTGATCCTTCAGAAGTGGATGAAAGGCTTGACCAGGCATTGTAGCTGAAGAGTTACTCTGTTGTTTGAATTCTCGGAAAGACTGTGACGTACAATGACCTAAAGGAAGATTTGTTGCACACATCATAGGGGAATGTTTTTTCCCAGTATGAATGAGTTGGTGTTCCCCGTGCATCGATAACTGCATGAAGGCTTGGTCGCTCCCCTTGTATGAATCTCCTGGTGCCTCAGTAGATCGAAAGTTTGGATGAAAGCCACTTCAGAAAATTTACATCTGAAGGGTTTCTCCCCAGTGTGAATCATCTGGTGTATCAGGAGGCTCATTGATGTCACCAAAGCTTTATCACACACATTACACTTGAAGAATTTCTCTTCTGATGGACTAGGAGGTTCCGTAACCGTGAGAAGGCTTTGTCACACAATTCACACTTCACTGGTTTCTCCCCTGTGTGAATGTGTTGGTGTACACAAAGGGTCGTCAAATGGGAGAATGATTTATCGCACACTTTGCATGTGAATGGTTTCTCTCCAGTGCGGATGCGTTGGTGTGCATGGAGGTTTGATGAGTTTGACAATAATTTGTTGCACTTCTCTCACTTGAATGGTGTGCATTGGAGGTCGTGGAAGGTTGATGTATGCGAGAATGAGTTGTGACGGATGTCGCATGTGAAAGCCACTAGCTTTCAAAGCGTTCTTTTTCTTCAGGTAGTGGCCTTTGCTACCAAATACACCTGTTGGACTTTAACCTGCTGTTGTGAGACTTCTTACTGTGCTTACTCTAGTCCAACACCAGCATCTCCACATCATCCCCACAGGACAGTCAGACTGCCTGAACATTACTGTGGATATTATGCAATGTAATTATTAAAAATTCTGGTCCTTCACTTGGTTTTCAGTTTCCTTCAGGAAGTGAACCAGAAAGAGGAAGAGGAGAGAATGGGCAGAGTGGGTGGGCTCTCTGATTGACGTCTCTCACAGCCAACCCAAATATTTCTGGAATAACAGGAGTTTCCTGAAGCTTGGGAAACTGACCGGTGAAACGGAGGCGACTTTCAGCAACAGATCAAGAGGGGATTTAAACTTATCATTTTCCCTTCTGAATAAACCCTCACTTATTGCAGCTGCTGTCTCAGTTCCCCTGGTAAATGTTTGACAGAGATTTCTAGTGTGGGAATAACATTCTTCATCCTCGGACGCTTTTAAACTGACATCAGTGTGGGATGTGTAGTCTCCAATGTGTTTGACAGCAGATCAGGAGAGGAAGATCCAAAGCATCCAAGGCAGCAATGATGTGCAGTGGTGGGACATAGACAGCGCATAGACAGGAGAGAGGGTTATAGCAGAGTCAGAAACTGACAGTGCTCAGGGGGTGAGTCATGTCCAAGGGAGGTTCTGCTCTCCTCAGCTCTAACTTATCAGACTCAACATTCCCCAGATTTGTTTCCTGTACCAGGATGTCTTCACCTCTGCTGGGATGTCCCAGACCATTCACCTCTCCCAGGACGTTCCAGTCCATTCACCTCTCCCGGGATGTTGCACGTTTGATGATAATATTGTTCAGCGTGCAGTAAGCTAGGATGATTGTGACCACTGTCTCTCTCTCTATCGGGAATACTGTGATGCATGCCCGGATGTAACCAATTCCTGAAACAGTTGTTCAACTTTCCACAAGCTCTGTCTGTAAGCTGCCTCAGAGAGACAGAGGCATTAATAAACAACACCTCTTCAGCAACCTAGACATAAAAGGGGCGATGTAACCAAATATTCTATGTGTTGAACAAGCGTGGAAACAAAAATGAGGCAATGTATGATTCTTGCCAGTAGGGGGGATGGATGGAGCCTATTCCCACTGGGCTGCTGAGCTCCAGAGGTGCCATTTTGTAGGCTAAAGGTGCAACTGCCTGCCTCTGATCACCTGGGGATTGTTGGGGGTGGGGGTGGATGGTTCACTGGCCTTCGGTCCCATCATGTCAGATCCTCATTGTGGTGACCATACATGATCTTTGCCAGTTAGGAACACCACCAGCAAGCACGCAAGTTTAAGTGAGCTGGGGCAATTGCATCCAGAGCTCTCTAATGAATACTTAAATCATGACTTTGCTGTCAGAATTGCGGGATTAGTAATACTGTGAGAGGTGTGAAACCGGATCTGATTTTCTTTCCTCTCTCCAGCCTTACTGGTTGGCCACACCGATCAACTGGTGTGATGAGCCGGTAAGATTGCCCCCAAAGACAACACTGACAACTGAAATTAGAACTAGGTACCACTTTAAATCAAATTAAACTTTCAGGCTGTCAGTTTATAAGCCCGGTCTTTCTCTTACCACTGGGACGTAAGACCATTGAAGCCCCTCAAGTATCCTTGAGACTTAACCCCTTAAAAATTGAAACTAATACAACATAAATATTACAAGTTGTCAGCCATGACTTAGTTAGCACTCTCATTTCTGAGTCGAAACATTGTGAGTTCAAGTCTCACTCCAAAGTGCTGAGCACTGAGGCTGACACTCCACTGTAGTACTGAGGGAGAGCTGCACTGTCAGAGATATCATATTTCAGATTTGTTAAACCTCTGCCCTCTGTGAATATAAAACTTTCCATGACATTATATTGTAGAAGAGCAGGTTATCCCTGATGTCCAGGTCAAAATAATCCCTCAACTGAGGTACAAAAATTAATTTTCTGGTCTTTATCACATTGCTGTTTGTGGGATTTTGCTGTTGTAAACTACAACAGTAACCACCAGTTAATTAGCATTTCACTGGCTTAATATTTTCAGATGCCAAGCATGTGAAAGTTGATATATAAACGCAGTTCTTTCTTTCATAGGGAAAAGTTATGTTTCCTGTGCACTGGAAATTTTAAACCCATTGATGGAGAAAGCATACCAGCCCGCAGTGACACTGACAACTGACGTATTGTACACAGGACTCTTAGTGTAGGCTCCTGAGTGTTTCAGTGGATAAGAACGCACCATGCTGACAAATCAGGGAGTCTGTATTAAATTTAGAGGAGGCATTGGCCTAGTGGTATTATCACTAGACTATTAATCCAGAAACTCAGCTAATGTTCTGTGAACCTGGGTTGAATCCTAACATGGCAGATGGTAGAATTTGAATTCAATTTTTAAAAATCTGGAATTAAGAATCTACTGATGACTATGAAACTGTTGTCGATTGTCAGAAAAACCCACTGGTTCACTAACGTCCTTTAGGGAAGGAACCACGGTGGACCACGGTGGATGTGGTCTTTCTTGATTTTCAGAAGGCGTTTGACAAGGTACCTCACAAGAGGTTATTGCAGAAGGTAAGG